>JARBWK010000003.1:50742673-50793961 GCA_030556195.1 Anolis apletophallus | reverse complement strand
ATGTTCTTTTCAATAAATATATATCTTACACCTTGACTATATGTGCAACATACTGGTAAGCTATTTAAAAGTGATTTTTATGGGCCAGAGATCTACATTCACACAGGAACTTACAGCACATCCAGAAGGGCTTTCTTTCCCCGTCCTCTGGTTGAGCAAATAAATCCACATCGGTGCTTTTGCACAGTGGACAGAATGGCAAAGGAAGGGGCTGGGCTGTTTTCCTCTCTGTCCTCTCCTTTTGGCGTTCATGAACACAAGACTATTTCTTGATGATAGTTTTGAACTTTCATGAAAGGAAAGGGGGAAAGTCTCTTGGGTTGCCTTTTCTTTGTAACTATTGTCTCCTTGTGGCTTCTTTTAAAATGGAAGGATGGACTTTTATGTCATCCCCAGTTTGTATTTCCACGGTGGCATAGAGATGCAAGACTTCTGTTTAGGGAAATTGCACTGCAATGAAAGAAAAAGTCCAAATGGTAGATTTATAATATTTTCATTTAAGATGTGGCATGAATAGGAACAAAACAGGGAATAAAACTCTGTCTTTGTGCTATTTGGTTTAGAGAGAAATCACCTTTCCCATAAGAACTTGTTTCCTCATCACCATAATTATATTTTATGTGCTGACACCTCATAGTTCATACTGGATAATTTATACTTGTAGAGAAGTTATATTATATTTGCATCCTCCCAATGACATTTGTGGTAAAACAACCAATCTCGAAATGCTCATTTTCATTATGTTTATGGCACTGAAAGTCACTCAAAATTGTCTTCTAGGGTAAATAGTACTGCAGAGGGAAATGCCATGAAGAGGAAGCATTAACCACCAACCCCGATCAAGCCTAAATCCCCACAGTTGCTATTATCATGTTTGAAATACACACAAAGTGCATTCACACATTTATGTCTTGTCTGCTTTGGCTTTTGGAACAGCTAGAAAATTATGATGTTTTCATCAGGACTCAAATGAAACGATTTCACTGCCTCAAGGAGTAACTGGAAATAAAGAGCAGCTGGAGATAGTAATGTACAGAAGAATATCCATTCAACAATTTATAAAGTTGAAGCATGACTTGATGATAAAAATCAGTGCTGGGCTATTGCTCCCATTAAACTCTATCTCTCTCACCACTTCTAGCAAACCTGTCACTCCACCTCCCCCCTAGAAATTAGCAAGAGGCTCTTAGCACTGTGCTTTTGCAGAAATAGAGGCCACTATCTTACCATTGTGGGAAACAAGTTCATCACACCTACAGTCTTGAGTAATTATATCAATTTCCCCAGATCAGAGAACTCTGAATACAAACTTGAAATTATGATCCTCAATGTGAGGTTTATACAAGTATATAGGAAGCTCTACCCTTTGGGGTTTTTCATCTGGGAGCCTGATTCAGGCAATGCTATCATACACTTCCCACTCTTCCCAAAAGACTGGCTAGTTGCCGGCACCCCTGAAGTTTCTCCAGGGTTTACACACAACATTTTCACTTGCAAAAGCCTTGAGAATGAAAAAAGGGTGAGGATAAAAAGACAGATGGGAACCTAGGTGATGGACATCAATACTGGTTCTCTGTACATTTGCCTAGAACAGTGTTTCTCAACCTTTTTGGTTATGGAACCATTCAAAAGATCCCTTCCCCGTGGAATCTTAACTCTGTCCTTGATTTTCTCATGGAACTCTAACTCCATCCTATAGCTTTGTGAACTCACAACGCACTTACGCCTTTCATCTACTCAATTTCCCTGAGTGTTTTGTATAACGTAGGTTTGAAAATAGAGGGATTCAAAATTGTTTTAAAGCAGAAGTACATTGAATTTCAATAAGATCTTCATATCTGGCATGGACTTTTAAAAAAGTTCATTTTAGAGATTTAAAAACTTATTTCACAGAACCTTTTGTGGAGCCCTAGGGTCTGCAAAACATAGTTTTGGAATCGCTGGTCTAGACACCTCTTAGGGTAGTGGAGGTACTGAATAAGGGGAAGTGTGTCTCAACAGGGCAGACCTGTGCTGGCTTCATTAGAGGAGCAACACAGGATCACTCCTGTGTTGATGGTTGGGAGTGGGCCTCCCCTGGAAATTGAGGGATGTCATGTGATGGGCTGCCTCAACTGGTTGGCAAGTGTCCTAGGACACTTAAATTAGTAAGGATCATCTTGCTGATCCTTTAAGATACAAAACTGGTTTCCAAACAGGACAAACTTGTGTCTCATAAAGTGCCTTCTAGAAACATTTGGTGATTCTGCCCCCAGTGAACTGCTCCCCATTTCAAATCTGGGGAATATGCATTCACAAAGACAGCATATTTCATGGAGCGAATATCTCTATATATAGCTTATCTATAGTTTAATCTTCCATCCCTTATTGAAACGAAATCCACTTAGGTGGCACTCATATCACAAACCAATTATCTGGGTCAATCCATAATAACATGCAAATCAATTTAGGAAACCGTATCCCTGAAAAAGCAGCATAGATATGAAATAAATAAATGAATTTGTGTCTCCATTTCTACTAGCTAGGGTCACAACACAGACAGTATACTGGGGGGTCCCATTGTGGTGGACCATGTTTCCTTGATGCTTTGACTATATGAGCTTGTCAGTATTGTATTTTTCATGCTGGCATGTGTCTCTCATTCTTCATCTGATATTGAATGTGAAAACTTGTAGCTTCACTGTGGTATATCATTGCTTCTTTGCCATGTTATTGTTTGTGGTATATGAGTGTTTTTTAACT
Organism: Anolis apletophallus; assembly: GCA_030556195.1. Taxonomy (NCBI): domain Eukaryota; kingdom Metazoa; phylum Chordata; class Lepidosauria; order Squamata; family Anolidae; genus Anolis; species Anolis apletophallus. The sequence continues at coordinate 50,791,219 of JARBWK010000003.1, read as the reverse complement.
ATGTTATTTATAGGTGTGAATGAGACATTTTGCCTTTTAAATAGAACAAGAAAGAAACTCTTATATTAGCGATCGTATTGTTGCATCCACTTCACTGCAACTTCTTGTTGACACATCTCTAAATGTTATCTGGAGGTGTCAGTGATCATTTCACACAAATATGTGTTCTATCACTATGCTAAATCCTTACCCAAGTACAGACAGCCCCAAGTTACAAACATCCAACTTACAAAGTTAAGAATGGGGGTGAGACAATTTGGGAGTGAGAGAAAACTACCCCTCAGAAGGAAAAAAACACTCCTAGAAGAGTTATTATGCCAAAAGATGTCTCCACTGAAACTTTATCACCAATCCTTGTTTCTACAACAAGCCAAATGTTTCAAAATCCAATTATCACAGGGACAGAAAGGGAGGTGAAATCTTCTGAACAGGGCAACGACCCCCCAAACCAATACCACAGGGGTGCTAACACTTCCCTATGCTATCCAAAGCTAATATTATTTATATATGGCTGGAGTTACACTTAAATATGTACCTGTTCTGACTTACATACAAATATAACTTAAGAAAAATAAAAGCTACAGAACCTAACTTGTTTGTAACTTCAGGGTTGCCTGTGCACATATTGTATTGCTAGAGCAGGCATGGCAAACTAAGGCCCGGGGGCCAGATGTGGCATAAGGGCATGGTGGTCCACTGCATCCTAATATCAAAAAGACAAGGGAGGGGGGCATGCAACAGCTGAGAGCCCCCTGGAGCTCTCTCAGCCACCATGTTTCTCGTCCTCCTCCCGGCATAAGAACGGTGCGAGTGGCCCCATCTTTATGACAGGAGGACAGCTCAGGAAGGCCCAAGGTGGCTGACTCATGAGCCACTGGCTGTTTCACCCTCCTCCTGACATAATGCTAGGAGGGCAGCCTGAGGATTGAGGGAGGAGGATTGAGGGAGGAGAGGATCAGGGCAGTTGCCATGTGTCTTCTCCCAGCATAATGATGGGGTAAAAGCAGTCCCGTACTTATATTGGGATAATAACCTGAGGTGACCCCTGCCCTTCCCTTGGCCTGCCCACCTAGCGTGTGCCTGCCCCCTCCTGCCCCCAGCCCTCCTGGCCAGGCCTACACTGCAGCCCCAAGGCAAAAGAGTTTGCCCATGCCTGAGCTAGAGTGTTCAGCAACTTTTGAAGAGGAATGGTGTCTCCCTAGCTTTGGCATTTTTACATGAAATCAAAAGTGGTGTTAATTTGAAATATGGTCTTTGATTCAATAATACTCTTATGTGTTCATTTTGTTGTAGTATCTTCTTCTAGAAGAAATGTGCCTGGGCTAATGTTTATCTACTTCTTTTTGAAAAACCAATCATTATTTGATTGTGCTAATCTCTCCTCCTTTTGATTCTGTCTAAAACACTGTATCCTGATTCAAACATTGCTGAGATACATTTAGAATTGGGGGTGTGTATGCAGAGGAGATGGCTATAGCTTAATTTTAAAATCCACAATAGTGTCACAACCAAAACTAAATAATTTTAAAATTAACTGATTTTTACTATTTTATTTCATTGTATTCATTTAGTTTTAGTGTATCGTAAGTCACTTTGGTTTATTTAAAGTTACCCAAATATTTCCCAATAAAATTAGTAGCTGACAAAGGTTTTTTTAACATTATCTAAATCATGCCCTGAGAGTAAGTATGGAGAAGTAGTTTGAACATTGGAATATGACTCTGGAAACCAGTATTCAAAGAAACCGCTTCTACACAAATCTTGTCAAGAAAACCTCTGAGTAGATTTCCATTAGTGTCACCATAAAAGCAGAGATAACATGAAGGCACACAACAACAAAATCATGCCCTACTTCGATGCATTTTTATTTAATCATTCTCAAGTCTTAAATATGGTTTTCTAGTAATTGTCACGAACACCGACTTAGAACTGCCCCTTTAACACACACACGGAGACGTAGCAAAGGCTAACTAGTTTTATTGAATATAAAATAGTCCAAAAGGCAATTCTCATTGAGAGATTAAGAATAAGGCAATCAGCAAAGCTGTAGTCCAATTAAGAAAGCAAAGTTCCAAAGGATAGTTCCAAAAGCAATCGTGGCAAAAGGCTTGGCAAAGTTTCCGGATTCACTCCGGATCAAAGCAAGGTATCCGCAGCAATGCGAATCAATAGCAAGGTCAGGACTTGGTCCAAGGCGAGCCAAACTAGGCTCCGTGGTTCACTCCGCTTTCACGCCCTTCAGATCAGACGTGGCCGGAGAACTGAGGATCAGTTCCCACGGGGCCGTTCTTAATCCTTCGGCCGGGCCCCTCGACGATCTAGGGCCCGGCGTCTCCAGTCTCTACTTTCGAACGGTGACGATCTAGGGACAGATGCCAGCTCCTCCTGCCCTGCTCTATGTCCCTCGTCTGTTATGGGAACGGCCCCGCTCTTCCAGTTCAGTATCGCTATCTCCTTGAGAAGCAGCCTCCCGAACTTTCCCAGCCGCTGGCCTCCATCTGCTGCTCGGCCAGGTCTTGGGAACCTCGGCCGTTTGGGAACTCATAACTATCTCCGCTATCTGCTTCGCTGCCTCCCATCTCCACCTGGTCCGCTCCTTCTCCGGAGAATGCTCCCACTCGAAATCCCAGGCTAAGCTCTCTGCAGGTGGACTGGGCAATTGCACTGCTGTCCACTCTTGGTCTGGGCCTTCGAACTCATCCTCCGAGTCCCCTTCAGCCTGTGCGGGACCTAAAGGCAACGGGACCCCGGTGCTCGCCCCTCCCATTGGCACGAACGGGCCCATGGGTGCTACACTATCCCCCCTCAGGGCCCCTGGCCGCCCCGGGGCTTAGGCTTGTCAGGATACTTGCGATGGAAACGGGCCACCAACTCGCGCGTGGGCGTCGTGAGCCTTGACCCAAGCACGCTCTTCCGGGCCAAAACCTTTCCAGTCAATGAAATACTCCAACTTCCTGTACCGGATGCGGGCATCCAAAATGTCCTGCACTTCGACCTCCTCCCCCGCCCTCCCGCATCACAGGGGGAGGAGGCGGCTGCGTCACATCAGGCCGCACCCCCTTCGCCGGGCGGAGCAAGGAGCGATGAAACACCGGGTGGAGTTTCATGTCCGCAGGGAGCTGGAGCTTGAAGGAAACAGGCCCCACCCGCTCCAAAACTTTGTAACGCCCCAAAACCGCGCATCCAACTTGCGGCTGGGGCGTTACAAAGTTTTGGAGCGGGTGGGGCGTTGCGTGGGCAGATTCTTGGTGGACAGCCAAACTTTATCCCCCACCAGAATCGCAGGACCCTCCTGGCGCCGCCGATCAGCCATCCGCTTGTAGTCGGCCTTCGCCTGGTCCAATTGAGTACGTAGCAAGTCTTGAAGCGCAGTGAGCTCCTGGAGCCAATCCTTAGCCTCCGAAACGTCCCCAGACGGGTCCACCGGAGGGTAGAACCGAGGGTGGTGTCCATAGTTGGCAAAGAAAGGAGTCTCTTTGATGGATTCCTGCGTCGCATTGTTGTAAGCAAACTCTGCCAAAGACAACAAGGACGCCCAGTTGGTTTGCTGATAGTTGACATAGCAGCGCAGGTACTGCTCCAAAGTGGCATTAACCCTTTCGGTTTGCCCATCGGTGATGGGTGGTGAGCCGTGGACATCCGCACATCAATCCCCAGCAGCTTCTGGACAGCCTTCCAGAACTGGGAAGTGAATTGGGTGCCCCGGTCCGTCACCAGGCTCTGTGGAAGTCCATGCAGCCGAAACACATGTTGCACAAACATATCAGCAGTCTCTTTGGCAGTAGGCACCCCCACACAGGGATGAAGTGTCCCATCTTGGTGAAACAGTCCACCACGACCAGTATCGTGGTGAAGCCCTTGGACTTGGGAAGATCGGTGATGAAATCAGCGAAATCATCTTCCAGGGAGCGGAAGGAGTCGGAAGAGGCTGGAGCAAGTCCGCCGGCTTGCCCCCCTGATTCTTTGCCCGGTGGCACACAGGGCAGGATCCCACATAGTCCTCCACATCCCTCCGCACTTTAAGCCACCAAAAATCCCGTAGGACCAGCTGCAGCGTCTTGAAGAGCCCAAAATGGCCCGCCGCCTTAGAGTCGTGGCAAAGCTTGAGAATATCCCCGCTCAGGGCCCGGAGAAACGTAAACCGAGTCCCGATGATAGAGTACCCCGGTCCGCACCTGAAACGGAGCCTGCACCCCCTTGGCCAACTGCTCACGCACCCAAGGGTCGGTCCGTTGGCGGGCCTGGACCCGCACACTCAACGGCCGCTTATCCACGGGCCCGGGCGGGGCCGCCGGAGCCGGCGCGGGAGCCGTTCGGGCGGCTGCAAAGTTCTCCGCTTTGAGCAGGGGCTGCTCGGCGAGGGCCTCCCGCCGCGGACATACTCCGGCTTCGGGACAGGGCATCAGCTTGCTTGGTCTGCTTGGGGTCACATAGTGAATGCGGAAATTGAATCGCTCAAAGAACAGGGACCATCTCTGTTGCCTCTGGTTCAATTTGCGCTGGGACTTCAGATCCACCAAGTACCGGAGGTCCGGGAGAACCTCCACCGGCAACTTGGCCCCAGCAAGCAGGTGTCTCCAGACTTCAAATGCCACCTTGATGGCCAAAAGTTCCTTCTCCCAAATGGTGTAGTTCTTTTCCGGAGCCGTCAGCTGCCGGGAATAGTAGGCACAGGGCAACAAATCCGTCCCCTGAGGCTGAAGCAGGATCGCTCCCACCGCCACATCCGAGCATCGGCCTGGGCGATGAAAGGGTGCGGGGTTGGGGTGCTGCAAAAGCGGCTGAGTGGTGAACAGCTGCTTCAACTTGCGGAACCCCACATCCGCCTCCGGCGTCCACCGGAACGGCACCTTTCCCCGCAAACACTGGGTGATCGGATCAGCCCACTTGGCAAAGTCAGGAATGAACTTTCTGTAGTAGTTGGCAAAGCCCAGGAATCGTTGAATGTCCTTTTTGCTAGCAGGAGGTGCCCAGTCGACCACTGCTTGGACCTTGGTGTCATCCATGGCAATGCCCGTAGGAGAGATACGGTAGCCCAGAAAGTCCACTTCACGCAAGTCAAAAGCACATTTCTCCAGCTTGGCATAGAGTCCATGTGCCCGCAGTCGCAGGAGCACCTCTTTGACATGGCGATCATGGGTCGCCTGGTCTGGAGAAAAAATCAACAGGTCATCAAGGTAGACCGCCAGGTAGCGGTCCAAAAGGTCTCGGAAAATGTCATTCATGAAATGTTGGAAACACGCTGGGGCGTTGCACAAACCGAATCCCATCACCAGGTATTCGAAACTGCCCCACTTGGTCTGGAAGGCCGTCTTCCACTCGTCACCCTGACGAATCCGGACAAGGTTGTAAGCCCCCCTCAGGTCCAGTTTAGTGAACACCTTAGCGCCCCGCATCCTCTCCAAGAGCTCGGGGATCAAGGGCAGGGGATAGCGGTTCCGGATCGTGATCTTGTTGAGTTCCCTGTAGTCATTGCAAGGCGCAACTCCCGATTTCTTCTTGACGAAAAGAATCGGAGCCCGGCCCGGGATTGGGAGGCCGAATGAACCCCTTCCGCAGGTTCTCATCCAGGAAGTCTCGTAGAGCCTGTTGCTCTGGGTCCGAGAGCGGGTAGAGGCGCCCCCGCGGAATGGGGGCCCCCGGCTGCAAGTCAATGGCACAGTCATAGGGCCGGTGCGGAGGCAAACGTTCCGCCTCCTTCTCACTGAAAACATCCCAAAATCCGGCATACTTCTTGGGCAAGGTGGCCACATTCTCCACCTCTTGAGCCTGGCACGCCCGGGCCGTCATGCAGTGGCCCTGGCAATGATCGGACGAAAAAATTAACTGTCTCTTAGCCCAGGAGATCTGGGGGTCATGGAGCGCGAGCCACACAATGCCCAGAACAATGGGGAAATCGGGGAGCTTGGTCACAAGAAAAGAAATGTCCTCTTTATGGGAGCTAGTCCACATCCTGGTAGGAGCTGTATACTGAGTCACAGCCCCGGTTTTCAACACTCTCCCATCGATGGTCTGGACACCCTTGGGCTCTTGGAGGTCAAGAAATTTTAATCCCGCAGACTTGGCATAGTCTGCATCAATGAAGTTATTGGTCGCTCCCGAGTCGATCATGGCATGGACCATCATCGGCCCCTTCTCGGGTGACCACAAGCTGACCATGACAAGGAACAATTGTCCAGTTTTGGGTTCAGGGGGAGGGGGTGGCGGCGGCGGCGAGTGAGCGAACCCTCTTACACTCGGCCGTACCCTTCCCCCGCCGCCTGGAGGGCTTCCTCAGGCTCCGGAGGGCTGGCCACCGCTGCGGAAGCCCGAGGGGTCCTCCCACGCGGTTTCTGGGGGCAATCACGAGAAAAATGACCCGGGCCCCACAGTACCAACAAAGGTTGAGTCTTTGCCGCCGAGCCTTCTCAGCAGCATCTACTTTGGGCCGCACCGTACCCAGTTGCATCGGTTCGGAGTCATCCACAACAGGAGTGGGGGCAGGGATCTGGCGGGGGCACAAATTGGCGGTCCCGGCCTCCCGCCTGGTCGGTGGTTTCTCGGCCGTGCCGACCCCCACCTCCTCTTGTGTTGTATGGCCGCCTCCGCCCGCAAACTCGAGGCGATGGCCTCCTCCAGGTCGGCCGGCCGGGCAGTTGTAACATCTGTTGCTGAATCTCGGGCGAGAGTCCGCTAGATACGTATAGCGCAGGGGTGGTGCTTCCGACTTGGTCTGGCTGGCCAGCACTCGGACACGGGAAATATACTGAGACAAAGTCATGTCCTTCATGGTCAACCGTGCTAAATCCCGTTCCCGGATTTCCATTGAAACGAGCCGGGGCATTCACCGACGGGTGCCGCCCTGCTCGAGTTCGCAGCTCCGCCACCTCCTCTTGCAACGCCACCACTTGCGGGCCCGTCAAGTTCGCCATGGCGGCCGTGGAGACAATGGGAGCCTTGATGCGCAGCCGGCGGTTTCTGGTACGTCCCGTGGTGCAAAAAAGGGGTTCGAGGAGTTCTCCGGCCAACTGTCACGAACACCGACTTAGAACTGCCCCTTTAACACACACGGAGACGTAGCAAAGGCTAACTAGTTTTATTGAATATAAAATAGTCCAAAAGGCAATTCTCATTGAGAGATTAAGAATAAGGCAATCAGCAAAGCTGTAGTCCAATTAAGAAAGCAAAGTTCCAAAGGATAGTTCCAAAAGCAATCGTGGCAAAAGGCTTGGCAAAGTTTCCGGATTCACTCCGGATCAAAGCAAGGTATCCGCAGCAATGCGAATCAATAGCAAGGTCAGGACTTGGTCCAAGGCGAGCCAAACTAGGCTCCGTGGTTCACTCCGCTTTCACGCCCTTCAGATCAGACGTGGCCGGAGAACTGAGGATCAGTTCCCACGGGGCCGTTCTTAATCCTTCGGCCGGGCCCCTCGACGATCTAGGGCCCGGCGTCTCCAGTCTCTACTTTCCGAACGGTGACGATCTAGGGACAGATGCCAGCTCCTCCTGCCCTGCTCTATGTCCCTCGTCTGTTATGGGAACGGCCCCGCTCTTCCAGTTCAGTATCGCTATCTCCTTGAGAAGCAGCCTCCCCCGAACTTTCCCAGCCGCTGGCCTCCATCTGCTGCTCGGCCAGGTCTTGGGAACCTCGGCCGTTTGGGAACTCATAACTATCTCCGCTATCTGCTTCGCTGCCTCCCATCTCCACCTGGTCCGCTCCTTCTCCGGGAGAATGCTCCCACTCGAAATCCCAGGCTAAGCTCTCTGCAGGTGGACTGGGCAATTGCACTGCTGTCCAGTCTTGGTCTGGGCCTTCCAACTCATCCTCCGAGTCCCCTTCAGCCTGTGCGGGACCTAATGGCATCGGGACCCCCGGTGCCTCGCCCCCTCCCATTGGCACGAACGGGCCCATGGGTGCTACAGTAATATATGTTCTAGTACTGCCAAACGGGTTACGGCAGAAAAAAATTACTAGCCACTATTATACATTAAAAATACCAGATTCTGCCTCATCTTGGAAGCTAAGCAAGATTAGCCCTCTTAATACTTGGGTGCTGACTGCCAACAAATACTGTAGGCTATACTTCAGAGGAGGGAACTGGCAAAACTATCTCTAAATGATCCTTGCCTAAGAAAACACTATGAAATTCATGGGGTCACCATAAGTCGACAAATGACTTGGAGGCACACACACATTCTATATAAGTATTATATAAAAAGTAACTTCTCCTGATCCACCCACTCACCCCACAACCTGACAGAAATGCCATTTATCTGTTCTCCAATTCCCAGCAGATCTCTTTCTCCTTGCTCAGCTGATGATTGGTAAAGTATGTTTGAGAGGAGGGGAAATTATGATTGGGCAATAATGTCAAATCATAACTAAGTAGGAATCATGCATATAAAACATTTAAGACAGTGGTTCTCAATCTGTGGTTCTCTTTTTTATATATATATAAATTTATTTTATTGGTTTTTGACATACAGAAAAAAACAACATCCATACAACAACCATAACAAAACAGTGCACTGTGAAAGTGCCCCTTCCACCCTCACAAGCATCCACACCCCTCCACCCCCTCTGAGGGTTTCATCACTATTCTTCTTTTCCTTCAAGCATTTTGGACAGTTTACATTACAAATTAAACAGTAGATCCAACTTATTACTCGTATCTTGATCTCGGGTTCTCCAAACAATATATTGTCTTACCCGGTCCCATCGCCCCAGCAGTTCCTGCAATTTATTCTCATCCAACTCATTAACCCTGATCTCCATAATTTCAAATTGAATGTGTTCTACCAGGTATCGTAGTTCTCCAGATGTTTTAGCCATCACCTCCCAGAAATCCCAACAGCTGGTAAACTGGCTGGGATTTCTGGGAGTTGTAGGCCAGAAAACCTGGAGGACCACAGCTTGAGAACCATTGATTTAAGGGATGACTAAATCCAGATAATTAAGTACAGATAACTAAGTAACTTATTTAGGGTACTGTGACTAAGATGATAACAAATAGTTTATTTATTCCTAAAATACAGTAGAGATTGTGAAACAAAAACATGGTATACATTTTAAACATATCTGTTTAAAACATTACATAGTATCAAACCTGTTATATACTAGGACTGTACATGGACCTCCCCCCCCCCCCAATTTATTGCAAAACCCAACTGAATAATTTCGATCCTGAAATTGGAGAAAAAAATGGTTTTAGTAGCAATAACAGCAGCTAGAATGCTATACGCCAAACAATGGAAAACTCAGGAGATACCATCTAGGGAAGATTGGTTTCTGAAAGTGTTAGATACAATCTAAATGGAATGGCTAACAGAAACAATGAGAGATAAAGATAAGGAAAGAAGTGAGATTACAGACTGGGTGTCACACCACAGCCCGGTTCTGGCGAACCAAACCACCGCCATGCCTCTAGCAAGAAGGCTGTAGCAACTCAGCCCCCGTTCCAGCCGGGGGGGGGGCGCGGTGCCGCCCCAGGGGTCCCGATTGCTTTGGACCAAGATGGAGGGGATGCAGGGGCTGATGGGCATGCATCACCGACTGACAGTTTACAATGGGATGACACCTGGCCTTCTGCTTATTCGGATGATGAAGGCCATCCAGATTCCAGCTCGGATTGCGAATATGAGAAACCAGGAGGTTTCGGTTCTCAGGAGCGCTTGTTTCCACCAGCTGCAGAGGAAGATATGGAAACCGAGTTGGAGGCACTTTCCCAGGAAGATAATGGGGCAGATGGCGCTGAACCTGCGAGGAGCTTCGACCGGAGGAGTAGTATTGTGGCTAGATGGAAAGATTGGAAGCGGAGCCTGAAGAGGCGCTGGTCCCACAAGGGTGGGACTTAAGTATACACTCTGTGGGAAAGTTCCTCAGTTGAGCGGCCAGGTCTTTGCTGGACAGACACATCGGTGGTCTGCTGCTCCTTGGAAGCCATAGTTTGGCTCACCTTGCCAAGTACTGCCAAGAGACCTTGTGTATTCCATGAACTTTGGATTGCCTTGTTTTGCTCCATGGACTAAGTTTACTTTGGATCAACTTGCCTTGTTTTATGGACCTTGCTTTTGAGAGATTCCCTGCTTTTTGGATTTGCTTTTGAACACTAATTGCTAATTACTTTGGACTGATTGATCTCATTACTTCTGAACATTTCACCTTTTCATCTGCAACATCTGTGCTTAATAAATAGTTAATTGACATTGTCTGTGTGTGTGTGATTAAGGGGCCGGGCCAGGACCCGCGTTGTGACAAAGGCAGCGAGGCCAGAAAGCCAGGCTCAGCCGCTTCCCTCAACAGGGCACCAGCGGGTCAAAGAGAAGCGCAGTGCAGCCCTTTCCCATAGAGATAATAACACCTGGAGCCGAGTCCGCTCGCAGCCTCCCTTTTCCACAGCTGTCCCAGCTAACGAGGTGGAATTCCAGAAGTCTGCAGATAGGAGAGAAATGAAAGACTCCCTTTCTGTTCCCGTGGGAAGGCCCAGGAGAAGTTAGCGCATTGCGGAGTTAGGTAGAGACAAACCTATAAAGGCCCAAGTGGGTCTTCAGTCTTTATCTCGTGCCAACTTTTGAACTACCTTGCCCAGCTCCACTGAGGGGACCAGGGAGGTCCGCCTAGCCGTGGGGACCTTGTTACCAAGTCGGGCTATCAGGCCTGTGGCTTAGCCTTTGTGGCATCAAGAAACTTTATCCTTTGCAACTTCCAGAGACTTTGTCCGATGCAACTTCCAGAGACTTGCCTGTCAGTTGAGGACTGATTTTTGACGTTTTATTGCTTCTATTTGATTTTTACTTTTACCTTTTCTATATCATTTATTCTAAATGAAGCATTTAACAGCAGAGACTGTGTCGTGAGTGGGTTACTATAAGGTCCAGTTAAGCCTAGGGTACAATACTGGGGAATTCTTCATAATTATTGTAGGATGGAATTTAACGTTGACTTGATATTGGAATAAGAATAAGGAACTGTTCTCTATCTCTATACAGGTAAATAAGAAGAGAAAATTAGAAAGTTACACAAAAAACGGTGCGACGGAAAAATGACTTCAATAGATCTATACTCTATTCTCCAATCTCAGCACTCTTATTTCTATTATTTCACCCACCCTTCACAGTTCTGTATTCCTCTTTTCCACTGACTTTCTCGATCTTATATTTTCTCTTTGTTTTTACTGTTCTTTTTAAAAATATTTGTATGTGTAAACTCTTTATGAAAACTTAATAAAGATTTTTTAAAAAATAATTTCGATCTGCATCTAATTCAGTTCAGAGTATCCTAGAGCTAATACAATCGGGGCCCTGATCTGAATCAAGAGTTGGAAATCCAGATCAGATATGATCCCTCTTTAAGAATACTTCATTGGAAACCAAAATGCAACATAGCTTTGTGGGGGATTTTGCACATTTGCTTGACAAGTACAGGTGTGGTAGACTCGAAAGAGGAAATCAGCTCTGCCAAATTTCAGACAGGTGAAGTCAAGAGCTTTTGTGTAATGTATGTACAAAGTTTGTGGTTTGGAGGGGGAGTAAACCAAAGGTAATGTTGAAAAGTAATTGACTGCTCAGTCTTGGCAATTCATTCTGCTTTTGTTCTGGCACTGTCCTGCTAGTATTGGAGCACAAACAGTGCAATCATTTGTTGGAAAATGTTTCTTTCAAATCCTGATGAATGCAGTGCTGATGCTCACAGATGAAATAAATGGTCTCCTCTGTGCATATTGTAATTGGTATTCTTGAGGCTGAACCATTTTTTAGGATTATATGGCAGTGTTGTTTTGGATTCCAATATATTGCCTACGGTAGTTACACATGGGTGGCTTGAGAATCAGAACTGCCTGTGGAGTTGGAACATGCTGGAATATGAAGCATGCCAATACTACTATCAATTAGACAATGACCCAGAAATTCTTGGAAGAATGGTTTTTCAGCTCTATGTTGCCTCCAGGGCATATAACCCTACCATTGGATCTTCACTGATTCCTGTGTAGAAGCTTGAATAACTGGGGAATGAGCCAGAGGAAGATTTGAGAGGACAAAAAAATTTAATTACTGTCCCTAAGAGAAACAAATCGCTCAGTTAAACAAATGAATAATCAAAGCTCTTGGCCAACTAACAAAGCAGCAATTTCAGTGATTCAGTTTAAATATCCCTTCCTGGGCCAAAGTGTCATCTAGGCAGATGAGCTGGTAGTTTGGTTTCCACAATAAAGGTTCTCCCGGTGACAACATTTTAACTGTATCTAGCTCTGTGTCTGTGCCTCAGATTGCCTATTGACTTATGGCAACCCCATTAATTTCATAGGGTTTTCTTAGGCAAGGCATAATCAGAGGTGGTTTTGCAGGTTCCTGCTATTCATTAATAGTCTTCCATACAAGTGCTAACTACTTTACTAAACCTCAAATTCTTGATTGTCTCCAGGTTAAAAGACCACCATTTGCATCAGTTGACCTCACCAACCCTTTTTGTAATTTCTGAATCTTATGAAAAACATTAAAACTTGCGGATGCAATTATTGTATAATAAAGTATTGATTTCTAAGAAGCCTTCTAATTTTTTTTGAATTACCATTTGGAAAAAAAAAACCACATCCTGGCTTACAATAAATTATAAGTCCTTTAAATTCTCAAATACATAACCACTCCCTTATGTTATAGCATCCAAAAATAGAACGATTTTTTCTTTCTGGATGCAGAACACAGACTTGATTTTAGTGAAGCCTGAAACGAGAAACATCTATGGATAAAACTAGTATGAAATCAATGCTTTCCAAATGCATCTTTTATTTCTCCCATGCTGTGATTGATGGTTATGTTCATTCATTCAAAGTTTTAGCATGCAGAAGTTTCTTCTCCTCTGAGAATTTCCTAATTTCCCTCCAGTAATGTCTATTTTCTGCCACAGCTTCTCTTAGCAAAACTAGATGTGGTCAGCTCTAGGCATTAGAACAAGCGAGGCATTTGTTGCTCCATTAGACGTTTGTGACATGAACAGAGTAAGTCTCATGGGAATGGGATGGCTTAGCTTTATCTTTCCCCACAAGCAATGCTCTCAACTGATTCTAACCAGTCAGAAACTCTAGCCCAGTTTCTAGTTGTAAAATCAGTGTACAATCATCTTTAGGGCAATGTTTTCAAGGACATCAAAATAAGTGGTGCTGGTAACTTCGTGTTGAGGCATAGCATAGAGCAGGGGTGCCCACACTTTTTCAGCATATGAGCTACTTATAATAAAACCAAGTCAGAAAGATCTACCTTCCGCGCACGCGCCTCCTGTGCTGCGCACCATCCACGTTTGCTTCCGGACGAGAGAGAATCAGGATGGAGCAGGGGGAGGGTGGGGCTTGGTGCAGACTGGCTCCTCCCCCTCTGGCTTCAGCTCTAGCAGCAGCTGCTCCAGCCTTGAGGAGGTCAGGGCCAAGCCAGTGGTGGCATAGCTAGCACAAGGCTGGCTTGGCCCTGGCCTTCTCAAGGCTGGAGCAGCTGCTGGGAGTGCTGAAGCCGGGGGAGGGGCGTGGCTTGGCATGGCCTGGCTCCGCCCCCTCTGAGAAGCACCCCATCCGGCTGCGATCTACCTCCTTTGGCCCCGCAATGGACTGGTCGATCGCGATCGACTTCCTGGGCAGCCCTGGCATAGAGGCACATTGTGTGAAAATATTGTTGTGAGCTTGGACACTTATTTTCTATGACTGGCAAGCTGAGAAGTGCTATGAGAATTTAACAAAAGAGTTAAATGGCAATCCACCTCACCCTTCTTGTTGCTGCAATGCTGGCAAATAAGACACATGGGCACATGGAGTATATTTGGATCTGCAGGGTAGATATATTTTTGTCTGTTACAAAAAAAAGGTTTCTTGGCCCCCTGAGTGTTGTGCTTGCAACTTTGCAAACCAAGCATACAAACTGCAAACAAATAGTACACAGTGGCTTAATTTATCCACCTCCATACCCTTTTCTAGAACAGTCCAAACAACCCCCATAATGGTTTTTATGCCCCTCCATAGAAGAACATCATGGTGCAGATGTGTAGAAGGGTAGTCTGAAGTCTAAAACATTTGGAGGAGGACAGTTTAAGAAACACTGGCCTAAAGCATTTTTCAACCTGCTTGGAGTTTGTTTGTTCACTCTGATGGACGCCCTGATTCCTCAACACTAGTGATATTGCTTATAGAAATGTGATTTAGCTTTCAGTTTTATTTTCAAGAAAAAGCATCTGGAAGAGCCTCTACCAAGAACCTTTGGGAGAAAAGAATTAAAATTTCTAGTTGCTGCTTTCAAAAATAAAATTAGTGAAGAACTAAAATCCCTATTTGAATGACAACATTTTTCCCACTGTTTTGTCTTCCTGAAATGTGTTAGGCTTGGGCAGTTAACTGTACTCTTCTCCATCAAATCCCATAGTGTGTGAAAATTACACACCTCACTATTTCTTATGGTATGCTCAGGATCAAATTAACTTTTGTGCAATATTTTCAGAGTTTTCCCACTTGATCCCTTTGTTTCTTTCAAGCAGAAACAGAATTAGCCTGAATATTTAAAGAAAAGCCAATTGCTTCTCATTCACAGATGCACGTTCACAGGACAAATGTTACATGTTCACTATTGCCTTTGAAACTAACCCTGGATGTTCTACTTTAATATTACTTTATTTAGGATATTTGACACATTCTCTTCCTCAAAAAGTCCTTTGTTGGAAAAGTACCAGAAAGGATGTGCTATTGAACTACTTTTTTTCATGGGCCAATGAGCAATGATAAGTCAATTCTCCTGTTACCTGGGGATATTCAGGAATGTAAGTGCAATTAGTAGACAAGTAATTAAGCTGTGCATATCTGGAATATTGCAGACAAATCAACTTCAATCCAGGGTAATTTTGGAAGCATGTAAAGCATTCTCTTGAAATATTGTGTTTGGGTGGAACATATGTCTGGCCAAAAATCTACAGACCTTCTAGCTGCAATATTTCTCTTCATAGAATGAAACAATTATTTGGTATTTTAAAAATATTCGTACAAAGTGTGAGCCATATTTCTGTATCACCTTGTCTTGACACATTTGCCATTTGATCCTGGCATATCTAATGGCATCTCTATAAAGATGTTTTTAAAGGAATGGATATATAATATTGTATGCATTGACTTCCCTAACACTGCCTGTCTAGTATCCATCAACTGAAGCATTTCTACTACACTAGCCTTTGTCCCCAGCATCCATATTACACAGTGGGTGAGCAATATGTACAGATTCTGGGAAATTATTCCACAGGCACTGATCATGTACTTTTTGTCTGCCTCCTTCCCATTCATTGGGAGAAGGGTTCACTTTGACTCATGGAGGCTGCTCAAACGACTTAATGACCTCATCAGACAGGCTAAATTTGGCAACGCATGAAGGTCCTACTTCATTTGATAACAAACAACAAAGTGTCTGTATATAAATTCAATGAATTCGATAGGTTCAATAAGTTAGGTCATATTAGACACAATTACAATCATAACAACCCATTAATATGCAAATACAAATACAATGTTCAAATCGCCTGGGGGGGGGGCTCCTACCCTGAATGAGGGCTTTTTGCTGATTGCTGATCGGAGTTGCGGTGTTGGGCGGGTTATTCGCTCACAGTTGCAAGGTTACATCGGGAAATCCCGCGTCCATAAACCCGCCCCATGGATCAAAGGAATAACCCACCCAACACCGCAACTCTGATCAGCAATCGGCACCACTCCGACTTTCTGCCAATGACCACAGGTGTTTCTATTTGGATATCCCCGGGATCTCCTTGAACTTTCCTACACCCCATTATGAACTCTCTTCTCCAGGGACATGCGTACTTACGCTGATTTACCTTGAAAAAGCCCTCATTCAGGGTAGGAGCCCCCCCCCCCGGGCGATTTGAACATTGTATTTGTATTTGCATATTAATGTGTTGTTATGATTGTAATTGTGTCTAATATGACCTAACTTATTGAACCTATTGAATTCATTGAATTTATATACAGACAATTTGTTGTTTGTTATTGTATTGTAGCGACTCCCCCCATTTGTTGTTAGTTCCTACTTCATTTGAGCCACAGAGTCCACCAGCTCCCATCCCATGACAGCAAACTACTTCTGGTATGTGTCACGATGCAAGGACTCGGCCGGCCCCTTAATCACACACACAGAGACGGTAATCAGCTAACTATTTATTGAATAATGAAGAACAGGTGAAAAGGTAATTGTCCATAAAATATTGAAAAGATCAATCCAAAGAAAGAGTCTGTAGTAATCCAATCCAATGGCTTGGCAAAAGGCTTGGCAAAAGGCTTGGCAAAAGGCTCCGCAAGCAATGCGGATCAAGGAACAAGGCAAAGTTCAAACAGGGTACAAGAAACTTCTTGGCAAGACACGAGCCGGCAACTTGGCTCCGTGGTCCTTTGCTCGCTTCACTCCTCTTAGAATGGAAGTGGCCGAGCTACTGAGGATCCGTTCCCACGGATCCTATACTTAATCCCCTTGGCGAGGTCCCCGACGCTCTAGGCTTCGGCGCCAATCTGTGCTACGGGATCTCGCACTTCTCTGGCGCTCTAGGCTGCGGTGCCAACCCCTCCTGCTGGACTCGATGCTCTCTCTCCTATCGAAGCCCCATCCTTGCCTCCCAGCACCTGGTTCGCTATCTTCATGAGAGCCAAACTCCCCTTCAGCTTCCATGGCCTCAGCCTCCACTGTTTCCCTGATTCTCTCCTGCGACCCGAAACCACCTGGCTTCTCATAACAATCGTCACTATCAACACTTTCTGAATCAGTCTGACCTTCCCAGTTATCGTAGCCGTCCTGCCATCCATCATCCCAAGCCAAGCTCTCGGTGGGAGAGGAAGGCCCAGCTAACTCATTAACCCCTTCCTCCATTTCCTCATCAGCTGCGGCTGGCTCCAATGCAAGTGGGACCCCCGGTGTTGTCCCCTGCCCCCCAGGCACAAAAGAGAACTGGGTTGCTACAGTATGGCATCATGATAAAAGCGAAGAAGGAGCATCGTACCCCATTGCGACTGCAATACAGAAGGCTTCCCATGTTGCATTGGCAACAATGGGAGAGGTGGGCAAGCCAGGTGGTGAATGCTTTCCCTTGTGGGATAGGGTAAAGGGTAAGTTGGGTGATGGGGGACGTGAGGCAATAGGTTCCCCCCACTGGGCCCCACCAGATTTGCCACAATGTGTAGCAAATCCCATCGTTAATGTGATGAAGTCCTTAGAAGTATGGTTTCCTGAATTCTGTATTGCCGTGGGGAACCTACAGGATTACAAAAATTCTCCTCACTGCAGGAGATCGGCCTGGAAGGAATGGAGAACTGCATGGATGTGAGGCTCTAGTATATTTTCAAGTATGAAGAATGACAGAATTATAAGGTTGGAAGAGACCAGAAGACCCATCCATTACAAACCCCCACCATCTCTCTTTGTTAAATTTCGTATTTCAAACTGTTTTTAGAGGGGAAATTTAGCAATCTTATGAAGAATACTTGCATACTATGAATCCCTTGCTCACCAATATGAGAAAGAAATTTCAGTGTCTTTCTCTAGACGGTGGTTTTCAACCTGTGGGTTTCCAGATGTTTTGGCCTTCAACTCCCAGAAATCCTAACAGCTGGTAAACTGGCTGGAATTTCTGGGAGTTGTAGACCAAAACACTTGAAGACCCACAGATTGAGAACCACTACTGTTGAGATTTTAAAATTTTCTTCTTCATTTTGAACAGTTTCAACCCTGTGTAATAGTTATGGGATTTCAGAACTTACTACATTGGTTCCATGACTTCCTTGTACAGATTTTTCTTCTCTTGATCTTATTTGTCTATAGAAGAATATGATCGTTCCACCTCATATTTCATCAGGACTGCCAATCCTTCCTCTCACCTATTCTCCCATCCAAAGCAGTGATGGTAGTAATATTTCTGGCATCTTTTTGTTCCATTTCTTTTGTGTAAACCTTGGATGGTGTAAGAAATCCCATAACTTTATGATTGAGGCTGCCTAAAATGTAAGGACATGCATAAAGAAGAGTTATGGCAGGATAGGACTGAGCCCAATTTTCCTTTACTCTTCAAAAATGTCTAATTAGTGCTTAATCAATTTTTATAATATAAGATCACCACTCAATAATGCCCAATGCCTTAATTTTCAACTCATGTAAGCATTTCTCTGTCATGTTAGAAACCCTCAAATGCTATTTCCTGTTCTCTTTGGGGTGTGGAGTCTGACAAGATTCTTCATTCACCATGTGCTCATTAAAACGTCAAGTGTGTTAAGTGTGAGTGTAAAACTGGTCTCAGGTTCTTAAGTATTTCAACCGAAGAATTACTGACTAGTGCTTATGCGAATATAAGGTAATTGTACCTTCAATTCAAGAACTAATATAGTTTCTTTGTATGACTATATTTGTGCCCCTTTCCCAAGAATTCTCTAAATTAGTTAACTAGTTAAATAACCATGTTATGCATTCCACCTAGAAGATACAATTCAGAGCCCCTTCATCCTACAGAGCTATGGCACTAATTCCACTTTAAATTATTATTTTGTCCCATCTTATGGAATTCTGGGATTTGTATTTTAGGGAGAGGCATTCGGAATTCTCACCAAGAATTCTTCTGGTGACTGGAAAACTATAAACCCCAGGATCCCATGAGATGAAGCCACATCAGCTGAAATGCTATAACTGTATGAAAGAGCTCTCAGTTTAGATTCCTTATTGATATTTGCTCCATGTGCACTTCTGTGTAAAGTTTGCTGCTGATAAAGAATGACTTACTTCTTCCTACCCTATTAGTCTAGCAACAGAGCCCCCAGTGGTGCAATGGCAGTACTGCTGATCAACAGGTCAGCGGTTCAAATTCGGGGAGAGTGCGGAGACATGAGAGAAGCCTCCCACAAGGATGGTAAAACATCAAACATCTGGGCATCTCCTGGGCAATGTCATTACAGACAGCCAATTCTCTCACATCAGAAGTGACTTGCAATTTATCAAGTAACTCCTGACACAAAAAAGTCTAGAAACAACAACAATAACAAAAGCGGGGGTAACATCACAGTTTGTAGGCGAGAATTTTGGGCAATCCTATACAGATAACTAAAGTGGGCTCGAACCTGCATTTTCCGGCTCTGTTTCAAAATCGAGCCGTATTTAATAACAAAATTCATTACTATTTTGTTAATGGCGCCCACGCATGCGCAGTATGCGGGGGATGCCCACCTCCATGCCACCTCGACAGCTCAGAATCAACCCATGATATCTCTAACGCGGGTTGATTCTCAGCTGGCGAGGAGGGATGGAGTGCATGCCCTCCACGCCCCCTCACCAGCTCAGAATCAACCCGCGATATCTCTAACCTGGGTTGATTCTCAGCTGGCGAGGAGGGATGGAGTGCATGCCCTCCACGCCCCCTCACCAGCTCAGAATCAACCTGTGATATATCTAACCTGGGTTGATTCTCAGCTGGCGAGGAGGGATGGAGTGCATGCCCTCCAGGTCCCCACATCAGCTCAGAATCAACCTGCGATATCTCTAACCTGGGTTGATTCTCAGCTGGCGAGGAGGGATGGAGTGCATGCCCTCCATGCCCCTCACCAGCTCAGAATCAACCTGTGATATCTCTAACCTGGGTTGATTCTCAGCTGGCGAGGAGGGATGGAGTGCATGCCCTCCACGCCCCCTCACCAGCTCAGAATCAACCTGTGATATATCTAACCTGGGTCGATTCTCAGCTGGCGAGGAGGGATGGAGTGCATGCCCTCCACGCCCCTCACCAGCTCAGAATCAACTTGCGCACTCTCTAACGTGGGTTGATTCTCAGCTGGCGAGGAGGGATGGAGTGCATGCCCTCCACGCCCCTCATCAGCTCAGAATCAACCTGCGATATCTCTAACCTGGGTTGATTCTCAGCTGGCGAGGAGGGATGGAGTGCATGCCCTGTCCCTCACCAGCTCATAACCAATCCGCGATATCTCTAACCTGGGTTGATTCTCAGCTGGCAAGGAGGGATGGAGTGCACTGCCAGCTCAGAATCAACCCGCGATATCTCTAACGCGGGGTTGAGTCTCAGCTGGTGAGGAGGGATGGAGTGCATGCCCTCCATGCCCCCTCACCAGCTCAGAATCAACCTGTGATATATCTAACCTGGGTTGATTCTCAGCCGAGGAGGGATGGAGTGCATGGTCACCAACTCAGATTCTCAGCTGGTCTCAGCTGGTGAGGAGGGATGGAGTGCATGCCCTCCATGCCCCTCACCAGCTCAGAATCAACCTGTGATATATCTAACCTGGGTTGATTCTCAGCTGGAATCAACCTGTGATATCTCTAACCTGGGTTGATTCTCAGCTGGGATGGATGGAGTGCATGCCCTCCACGCCCCCTCACCAGCTCAGAATCAACCGGAGATATATCTAACCTGGGTCGATTCTTAGCTGGCGAGGAGGGGTGGAGTGCATGCCCTCCAGCCCCCTCACCAGCTCATAACCAATCCGCGATATCTCTAACCTGGGTTGATTCTCAGCTGGCAAGGAGGGATGGAGTGCATGCCCTCCACGCCCCCTTGCCAGCTCAGAATCAACCCGCGATATCTCTAACGCGGGTTGAGTCTCAGCTGGGGAGGAGGGATGGAGTGCATGCCCTCCACGCCCCCTCACCAGCTCAGAATCAACCCGCGAGTCCAAGCCTTACCCCAGGATCTGTACGGAGCCGTTCTCAGGCGATGGAAGGGAAAGCCAGGGAAGGGAAACCCCTTTCCGAAATGCGGAAGTCTTTACGAAAAATGGCGGCAGTGGCTTCGATTTAGGTAATTTACTTCCGGGTTGCTTACAGTGAGTCGATAATGGTTCAATATTAATTTGAAAACAAATTTATAACGACTTTCAGAGGATAACGAAAAACATAACCAGGCCTAATCATTATAGGCGGGGAGCTTTTTCCTCCTTCCCATCCTGCTGCTCTGGAGGAGAAGGGAGGCCCTGATTTATTGTGCTGGCAGTAGAGAAACCTATTGGAATTCAGATCTATGAATGAGAGAGAGAGAGAGAGAGAGAGAGAGAGAGAGAGAGAGAGAGAGAGAGAGAGCGCTATGGAAGAAGGGAGGGAGCAATTGTTTTGGAAAGCAGGAGGCTTCTTTGAAGTGTTCTTGTGTTTGCAGCAATGCAATAGAATTCACCCAACACAATTGTGCCCTTGTAAGGCTTGGAGGTGGGAAAGCAGGCTTTGCTGGGGTGCCGCTTGCAAAAAAAAGAAGACATTTTGAAATTTTGGTTATTCAAATGATTACATTGATGTTTAAAAATTACCATGACAGGCTCATGAATTTTGGTAGAGAAATGTCAATGCTTGCTAGGGGACCGCTCGCAAGAATGCCCCTTACTTTCTGTCACTGAAGCAATTCAACCTGGGCAATTTTGACAGCTCCTATCACATATGTTTTTTGAGTGTTTTCTTCCATTATAACCCAGTTCCTGAGTTCGGAAGATGATCTCTGACTGTCTTCTCTCGTTTTTATAACTTTTTCTGACCTTTCCCTAAGAATCCTGATAGAGTTGACAGGAAGTTATGTTGTATCGTGGGAAGAGCTCCATCATAAATCATACTCTCAGTGGATTAGAAATATTTTAAATTGGGGGGAGGGGGGTAAGTTACCAAGAGTAAACTTGGATTGCCCAACTGAACGGCACCATAAAAGAGGAAAGGAAAGTGCCATGAAACACTGCTACCCTTAACAGAATGGAATAAAACTGGCAGAAAATTGGGGTGGGGTGGGGGTGGGGGGTCCAAGGCCCACTGTTGTACAGGACTGAAATAATAAGAATAAGAATAGGCATAAGAATGATGAGAATTGGATCTTTTCCAGAAGAAAAATCTTCCGAAGAACATATGGAAGTGCCACACACCCTTCAACTTGATAGTAGCCTTAGTGTGATGTCCCAGTTTCTTTTTCTTTTGGATCATCTGCCCGACACAACCATTTATTGCAGTCCTAGTCACTGGTTACTTTTCAACATTAAAAGTGACGCAATTCATTTTCATATTTAGGATGATGGACAACATTAGCATTTCCACAGTTTAATATTTCAACAAGTGATCCATCTATGGGGAGTTTCAGCTTCTGTTTTCTTTACAATGCCTGTCAACTGTTATTTCATCTAACATCTCCTCTCTACCCCTGGAGATATTTCCCAATATTCTGTAAGAACTTAGCATTTCAAATACTCCTTTGTTCTCCAGCCAATACCTTATTCCACTGGCAAGGTCACCACTTGATTGGTTCCTGGTTTATCTGCTATCTTTTCCTAAATCGACACTTAAATCTACACTCAGTGCAACAATATTCACATTTATGTCTATTTTACTTTATTGTTATTTCATTGCTGGATTGAATAAATGTTCATTCAAAGTGATGCTATTATTTTAGCTGCAGGACTGATGTAGATGAATGGTGCTTCCACATTTTTTTGTTCATTCACTTTCTATGTGGACGTTTGTGTAAGATCATCATCAAATAATGTTCATTTATATTTTCTCAAACCTCAGAGAATCTACATTTCTGTTGCTGATTGGGAGGGTATAATAGCAAAATATCTACAGAACCATTCTTATGTCTTTTTAAGGAGATATGGTTTTTATCTGTACAGTAATATAGAAAATGAGGGAAATCAGAGACATGGACAAATTAACTTTTTTTGAGGAAGTAATCTGGTAATCCGATTAAAGAGACAAATTGGGAACTTTTCCTAGATTATGAAAAACTAAGAAGAGAAAATGAACAATAACTATGGAATGGTAACTTTATATACAAAGAACTATAAGTAATGTAAGCTTGAAGTGGAAGTCAACGATTTTTTCTTTTTATATACCATACACACACACACACATATATATTCCCATTTTTATTTTATTTTTATTTTTATTGACTTTTTTCTTTTTTCTTTCTCGATGTTTCTAACTTTCCTATCATCTTAATTGTTCTCACTCTTTCCATGTATTTTAAATAAAAAATAAAAAAAATATTGCAAAAAAAGAAGACGATGGGAACAACAACAACAATACATTTCTAGTTCATGCCACTTTAACTGATTTTTGCACTTTTTCACCAATATGATGATGGATGTTTCTTGGGAGATGGGTGCTCTGGCCACTTGGATGGAAAGGATCTTTTTCACTTTGGTCTCCCCAGTAGGCAAAATGGATACAAGAACATTGGATTGCAGACAGGTCCACTTATGATTGGCTCCTTGCCCCATGCTGGACTAAAAGCCAACAGCAATTAACAAGAAAGTTATCATCACTCATATCCCAGTTCTACTTCCCTGTCAGCTTTCCGTGTGGGATTTTATTTGGCTTAGATGGGTGTGCTGCTCCACCTTATGCAGCATCTTAGACCAGCCCTGCCATTAGACATCAGTGTTTCTCAAGCTGTGGGTCCCCGGGTGTTTTGGCCTACAACTCCCAGAAATCCCAGCCAGTTTAGCAACTGTTAGGATTTCTGGTAGTTGAAGGCCAAAACATCTGTTGTGTGTGCAAGGGTGACACACCTCGCACCAGGAACAATAACACAGACACAAGTGGTTGGATGAAAATGGTCACAACTCATTTATTGAAAACAGGAACAAAGAGTTGGTGGCCACGCATGGCTCCTGGATCAGGGACGTACAGCCCCCACGAATGTCCAAAGGCGTATGCAAGCCTGGGGTGCGAGTGGCCCAATGCCTGTCCACGGAAACTCGGTACCCCAGGGGGCCAGGGCGTTATCCCCCTTTACAACCAAGGGGTGATAAGCCAGCCTGATCCAGGGGCCATGCCACACGCCAAACACGGAGTTGTGACAAAGAACATAATAACGCATAACCATGAGCAATGCAACAATGACATGAAGAATGAACAAAATGGACACCAACAAGCAATGCAATAAGTAGGGAGGCTGGGAGGAAAAACAGAGCTGGCCCCACGTGCAGTCTGGGCAGCCCCTGGCGGCTTTAAATAGGCTGCCCAGGCAAAAGGGCAGGCCAGCCGACACAAAGAGGGGGCGGGGCGGGGCCAGCCCCATCCTAGGCCGGCCGGCGTTGGTGGCGGGAAACCTTCCTGGCACCCCAGGGGCTTCTGGGAAGAAGAAGTCCCTTCTCCCTCCCCAAGATGGCGGCGAGGGCAACCCCGTCCCACAACCTGCTCGGCCGGTAAGTCGGCCAAGCCCAATCTTGAACAAAGATAATTCTAGTCATGCAGCAAAGTAGTCACTTCCTATCCTGAATAATCCTGATCTTTTACACAGCTCTCATAGCCCTTGCATTTTCCATCAATATCTAAAACCTCTTCTTCCTTCTGGAAGCTTTCTTTTGATGAATGTGCATCTTGATGAATGTACATTGCGAAGAAAAGCTGGATCCTCTACCAGGCTCATCAGCTTTTTTGGTTTATTTATTCACAGATCAAGTTCCTTGTACTTGAAGAACCGTCTAGCCGTGGGGAAAATTTGGAGGGGGACAAGCAAGACATTTGGTGGGATTTTAGCTGTAAAGGGTACCTGGGGACCTGGAGTCATTGCAGTGACTATATCATTTTCAATACGCTATATTAATGCATTCCTCTCTCTTAAATTATACACACACGAACTCTTTGCAGCACTTTATTACATTTGGACTGTCTACGGAAAAGACTTTCAGGCCTGAAATGGTACTTTGACTAGCTATGACTTAAAAAAAAAACCTGGGATGAATTGCTAAACCTAACACTATTTTCAGACAAAATCCATGTAATAGAATTATTACACTGAAGATGCTTGCCATAGATGCAGGTGAAACGTCAGGAGAGAATGCTTCTAAAACATGGCCATATAGCCCGAAAAGCCTACAACAACCCAGTGAATCCAGCCATGGGAGCCTTCGACAATAGAATTGTATGTTCTTCCTTTGACAAAATTATCAAAATATAAACTGAGGCTTTCTTTGTCTTGCAGTTAATTTGCTGGATGTAACATTCCCCTTGCCTTTCAAAAACACTATTGGTTAAAAAAGAGTTACATGGGTAAAGGGCTGGAATAGGTATGGAGCAGAGTTTTACTCCAGCAGGTCCCACTTCTTGAGGGAAAGTGGGATATAAATAGTGAACACATGGGCCATTTCAGTGGTTGCCTCTAGATGTTGGAGCTCCGTCTTCAGGGTCCCTTTCCTTGGTGTTCTTCTGTTAGAAGACAAAGACTTTTTGTTATGGCAGGCTTTTGGGACTTAAGGATTTAAGAAAATGCTTGTAAAAAAGTACTATGTTATTTAAAAATTATGCTTGTTTAACTGTTTTGTATCCTTTTAAATTATATTGTTTAAATCATTGTAACATTATTTGTACGTTAATTTAGGTTTAATGATGGCATTTTATGTTTTAACTGTACAACATGACTCCTCCTCTACCACCACTGTCTAGCGACGTTCCATTTTCCATTCTTAGGTTGAGAATAAAGTAACTGCTTTGGGAAATGGTGAGTGTTCATTCGGACAGTGTGGCCGGTCCAGTGAAGTTGATGGGGAAGAATAATATTTATTTATTTATTTATTATTCACACTTGTTAGTCACCACTCCCGGTGTGGCTCGGGGCGACTTACAACAGTGGAAGCACAGTTTAAAAACACAGTATTACACAATAAAATGCAATAAAAACACAGTGATACGCAATAAAAACACAGCAAAGCACAATAAAATACACAGCAAAGCACAATTCATCAGGGTTGCATCCAGCACGGGGTGGATAGCCAAGGAACTGCAGTCTTAGACCCCGAAGGCCTGCCGAAACAGGAGGGTTTTGCACACCTTCCAGAACGTCATTAGATCTTTAAGAACATGAACATCGGAAGGCAGTGCATTCCACAGAGTGGGGGCGATCACCGAGAAGGCCCTTCGTCTTGTGGCTGTAAGGTGGTCCGTTTTGAATCTGGGAACCTCCAAAAGTTGGCACGACTCAGAACGTAATGGCCTAGTGGGACAGTATGGGATGAGGCGGTCCCTAAGGTACACTGGCCCCAGACCGTTCAAGGCCTTAAAGGTCAGTACCAACACTTTGAAGGTGATCCGGCCGTCCACTGGCCACCAATGCAGCTCGCGCAAAATGGATGTTATGTGGCTGGCCATGGGAGCGCCAGCCAGCAGTCGGGCTGCTGCATTCTGTACCAGTTTCAATTTCCGGATCACCAACAAAGGAAGGCCAACATAGAGAGCATTACAGTAGTTCAGTCTCGAGATGACCGTGGCTTGGACCACTGTGGCTAGGTCGTGGCGGGAGAGGTAGGGAGCCAACTTCCTTGCCTGCTGTAGATGGAAGAAAGCAACTCTACTGACAGCGGAGATGTGTACCTCCATCATCAGTTGAGAGTCCAGAGTGACGCCTAGACTTTTTACTGTTGACGACAGACGTAGTATCGCGCCGTCCAGGGAAGGAAGTTGGCGAACCCAAATCTGTTCGGCACCCCTGCAGGGCGGGGGAGCCAGCTCCAGCCAGATTCTCAGGGCACAGTGATCCAACCATGGCACCTCTATAATGGAGGTTAGGGTCACGTGGACACCCGCACTGAAGACTAAATCCAGGGTATGACCGGCCTGATGGGTGGGTCCTGAATCGCAAAGAGAGAGTCCTAGTGTTGCCATGGTAGACACAAGGTCTACTACCGCAGATGACAACGAGGCTGTGTCGGCGTGGACATTGAAGTCCCCCAGAACTATAGTTTCAGTGTGGATGGCTTTGGTTCTTCCAGAACTCTAATGTTTGTCCACTGTCTACATCAATGCAACTGTAGAAGATTAGCAAGTTGGAGTGATAAAGTCCTACAGAATGTATCAGAATTTATGAGTAGAATTATGGGAGCCATCGTCCAAAGGTAGTCAGTTCCAAGCTCTGGTTATGCATGCACACAGAGGCAAAACCTTGGTTACAGCTTTTTGTATTGGAGCATTTCATTTTGGGAATTGCTGCAGCAGAAACAGTAGATATAACTTCAGTCATAGTGAATTTTCTCACTTCCTTGTATACTTTCCTTTTGGAATGTTATAACTTCTCATATTATGGGGGAGATATATATATATATATATATATATATATATATATATATATATATATTCCATTGTCTGCCTAGTTTTTTCTCATCCCACATTTTCCCACATTTTCCACAAGAACGTTGATGCTTTTTTGGAGGTTGGATGTGTCCTTCAAGCCAGTGCAATTGATTTTTCTGGTGGAGCGCAGCGTGCACAGAACTGACCTCACCCTTTAAACCCAAGGTTCGTCTGCCGGGGCCTAGCAAGCTTAGGATGGTGGCAGCGAGGTCCTCAGGTTGTACGTTTGAGTTTCCTTCTCTAGATGGTCGACCTTACAGGGTTACACAAGCACCGTCTGCCCGAATTTGAAATTAGAGTTTTTCTTCTCCTAGGATGGTTGCCAAAAGGCTAGAGAGCCCATCCTACTTATTGACGCTCTTTGTCAGACCATTTGGTTGTGACGTGTCTGGCATGGGAGGCCCTACCGGTGGCTATTATGCCACCGCCAGCATAGCTCACAACTTCATTAGGGTACGCAAGCCTCTCCCCTGCGACAGTTATTTATGACTCTGTTATAATGATGGAAGTTCTTACTACATCAAAGGAAAAGTGTATATTCCCTTAAAATATTCTAAAGTTGCCTTCCTATGGGGTGGTATTTTTCATCTCTCTTCCTTCTTTTCAGGCAGTATTTTTTTGGCACACGTAATTTTTTTATTCTCTCTTATTTCAAGCTCTGGCAACTTTGAGATCGGTCTTAAATTTGACATCATGGACGGCTCTTTACCAGATCTGAAACCTGAGCCACTGCTGTTCCAGCCTTAAACTGAAATGGCCCAGTTCAGGAATGATGTAACAAGTGGTGTAGGTTTCATGTACATAACTTACATACTAGAATTGATGGGGTTTAAGTAAGTACAAATGCCAGAAATCAACCTGCTTGTCTTTGGTCCTTCTCAGTATAGCTTTTGGGTCTGTGACTTCCATATGGCTAGGCTCCAGAGACATCCTAGGGACTTTGTTCAGATTAATAGTTTCCTTAGTAGAGCCCATTTCTGATTGAAATATGACAGAAACTGGGTAAAGAAAATTCGAAATATATTCCATTGATTTCTCTTCAAAATGTTTTGCAAATCAGTATCTATTGTTTAATGGCATACCATCACATTTATTTTTGTAAAGGACTTTCACACCAACATACCATGGGACCACGGATAGTGTGTTGTTTATCAAAGAGACCATTGCAAAAGCTCTCAGTAGCTGGACTGATCTGCTTGGGCATTCACATTGGAGGGCTCAGTGCCACATAGCTAGTAATACCGTGGGCCGTTTTTCCATTGCACTCCTGAATGTTAGCGGGGAATGATATAGTTGAGGTAGGGGAGACTCTTTTCTCAGTAAGCATAGGAGATTAAATAGTGCCCTATCATTATATGTTGCTTTAAGTATTTTACTCAGTGGAAAAGTGAATAATAGCTAAAATGTAGAGCAGGGTCAGGGTATTTGTGGTTCTCAAGACATTATCGGATGACAACTCCCATAATTCCTCATAATTTATTTATCATGTCAGGAACGATCCAAATAGTTTTATTGCATTAAAAACAAACAAACAAACAAACCACAAAGTTTGCAAAGTTTGCATTCTATTAAATGTCCTTTGACCAGTAGCTGGCCACTTGGGCTGTCTCTGGTGTTGCTATAAGAAGGTCCTCTATTGTGCATATGGCAGGGTTCAGATTGCATTGCAGTAGGTGGTCTGTGGTTTGTTCTTCTCGCATGTTGTGGATTCCACCTTGTAGCCCCATTTCTTAAGGTTGGCTCTGCATCTCCTGGTGCCAGAGCGCAGTCTGTCCAGTGCCTTCCAAGTCACCCAGTTTTCTGTGTGCCCAGGAGGAAGTCTCTCATTTGGTATCAGCCATTGATTGAGGTTCTGGGTTTTAGCCTGCTGAGGTGTTCCAGTGAGTGTCTCTGTAGATCTTAGAAAACTATTTCTTGATTTAAGTAGTTGGCGTGCTGGCTGATACCCAAACAGGGGATAGATTGGAGATGTCACTGCCTTGGTCCTTTCACTATTGATTGCTACTTTCCTGTGGATGTCAGATGGTGCAATTCTGGCTAAAAAGTGTAATTTCTCCAGTGGTGTGGGGTGCAGACACCCTGTGATAATGCGGCATGTCTCATTAAGAGTCGCATCCACTGTTATGGCATGGTGAGATGTGTTCCACACTGGGCATGCATACTCAGCAGCAGAGTAGCATGGTGCAAGGGCAGATGTCTTCACTGTATCTGGTTGTGATCCCCAGGTTGTGTCAGTCTGCTTTCGTATATTGTTTCTAGTGCCCACTTTTTGCTTGATATTCTAGGCGGCTCATGTTCCCCAATCCTGGTATAGAAAATGAATGCTGGAGGTAAATCAAGCTGTGTGGACTTTACATTGTCTCTGAAACTGTCCAGACAGCATCTGGAATGTTCACTCTTCTATGCAATGCTAATGTAATCAACATTAAAGTATGGTGCATAGCAGGGGTGGGCAGCCTCCAGCCCGCGGACCGGAGGCGGCCCGGCAGCCGATTCTGTCCGTCCTGGGGAGAAGGGTGTCAGGGGCGGGGCCAAGAGGAAGGGGAGCCACTGCCGCCATCCCTTCGCAGGCTCTGTGGGGCCTGTGTCAGCAGACAGGCCGGAGGAGCGGCGGCTTTGGAGTGCCTGCCATCCCTGGAGGCGATCTGGGCCTGCAAGGGGAGCAGTTGGCAATCTGAGGCGGCTGATCGCCCTGATGACCTGGAAGACTTGGTTGTCTTCCGGGTCGCCAGGGTGATCAGCCACCTCAGATTGCCGACTGCTCCCCTTGCAGGCCCGGATTGCCTCCAGGGATGGCAGGCACTCCATAGCAGGGCGATCAGCTGGGGAACAGCTGGGGGCGAGAGCGGGCAGAGGCCTGCAGCCTCCGATCACCTGCTGCTCTGCTCTCCTCTGCTGCAGTGGCGGCTGGGTCCGCTTTGCCATCCTCTGGGCTGGGTCCATTGGGCCATTCCATCTTGGTTCGCACCTTGTCTTCTTGAATTTAATTTAATTTTAGTGGTTTTTATTATTATTTTATAATATTTTTATAATAATAATATAATATATAATATAATGTTATATTATAATTTCAATATATTATAATGTCTATATATATACTATAATATAATAATTATGATATCAATACTAATAATATAAGAATATTTCTTGATATTTTAATATGTTAATATTAATGATGTGTAATATATAGTAAATAAATAAATAAATAAATAATGTAGATTAGAATGTAGTTCCGCCTTTAGGTGCGGCCCTCCATAATATTTTTTGGCTCTCGTGTGGCCCCTTGGGAAAATAATTGCCCATCCCTGGTGTATAGGCTGGAAAAAGGACCTGAAATTGTATCAACCTACTATCAGATACATTTCATTTACTTTCTCAGTGCCTCCCACACTTCTCCTGAATGAAATTGTCCTTGTTTGGCCCATGCAGTAATACTCTGCCATGCCTACCATTTGGAATTATTTAGATGTGCTGCAAGTTTAAGCAGCAATTTCCACAAGAAGGAAACTTTCCTGAGCTTGGATTTATATTGCCAAGCTCAGTCCTTGCTTTCTATCACCCTGGGTCACCATGGAGATATTCCTCCTAGGAATGGCTCATTTAAATATTAGATCTCAGCCTTTGAGAGTATATTGCCAGCTTACAGTTTCCGAAGCCTTGTAACATCTGCTTTTTCAAAGCAAGAATTTAAAAAGTGCGGGATGGGGAATTCAAGAAAGTTGCCTTGTTTGTTATTATGGCATAGTGTGCTTTATAGCACATTTTATAATAGAATCAAATGTTTCTGATTTTAACAGGCATCCACATTGTTTTAATGATATCTCTACATTACATGCTTTGTAACAGCTTGCTATAGCCTCATCTCTTAGGAATTTACAATGAACATATTAAAAAAAACTGAAAAGAAATGTTTTCTAATAAGATACCGAGGAATGGAGCTACATCTAATGACCTTTTAACAAATACATGAGCACAGCATTTATAAAATGAGCCTTCATTTAGAGTGCTTTTAAATATTGACATAGCTCAGCTAGGAACTGGACTTGTCTTTTGTTGTGTACCGAAAAGGCCATCTTCTAGAAAGGAGCCTTAATAAAGAGCCTCTCCTTTCCTTGATTATTGATGGGTATGCTCAAAGTACAAATGCTATTTAGTTTGCAGTAAGGCGAAACTCTTGATTCAAATGGAATAAAGCTATCAAAGTGTGGACCATTTAATTTCTTAAATGTACCTTGTACATTAAATGTTGATAAAGACTTTTCACTCTCTGTAAGCACAGAGAGTAAGCCCCACTGAGTTCACTCAGACTTCCTTCTCAGTTCAAGTGTATGTGACTCACCTGAAGGCTGCTTAAATCTTCTGGCAGTAAATGAGGAGTATGCATCCTGTCTGGATAAGATTGCAGCCCATCTGTTTAATGACTGAAGTTCTGAGTTGTCCTCGAAGTGTTTCAGGTACCTGGAGCTGTCTGGAGCTCAGAGGGGTTTGTACTGTATCAGTCTGTGCCTCCTGAGATTCTGTTAGAATGGTCTTCTGTCCCCAGGGCCTAAAAGGGGGGCTTTAAGAATTGGGCATTGCAAGCTTTGGCCCTGGGAATAGAGTTAAGGCCTTCCCGCATGCAGGGAAACCCAGGATCTCTATATGAAGGAGTGCTGGACTCAAAAATAGGGTGAACCAAACAGGATTTATTGAAATAACAACCACTAAAGGTGCTGGTGGCTCAAAAATGCTTAGCTGGTTGCAGGAAAAGTCCTTTAAGCAAAGGAGTCTATCACTTTGCCTATAAGCTTTGCAAAATGATGGTACCTCTATTAGATCCCAGGTGTCCTGTTGTCCTCTGGCTTGTAGGCACATAAAGTCCTGTATTAAGCCCCAAAATCCACAGTCTCTGGTGAGGACGGGTCCTCCTATGCACTGAAGATTTGGTTGAAGATGAAGGTAGACCAGTAGGTGAAATAAGATTGCTTTTCCCAGCAATTAGATTCCAACCTTGCTTATCCTTGATACCTCTGGAATGTGGGCGGAGGGGATGTCCAGCCCCTTAGGTAAACTGGAAAAGAGGAGGAGTTGAGGGCAGGGATACCAGGTTTGGAGCCAAGACACAACTCCGCCCCTGAGTGACCGCATGGCAGAGAGTGGCCGCATGGCAGAACAATGGGACCATAGAACAAAGACTTTGCAGGTAAGGACACCAAAATACAAATGGAGATGCAAAAGCCCCTAGGGTCTTCCCATCAGCGCCAGTTAGAAGGACCAATGGTCAAGGATCACAGGATCTGGAGTTCAACCACATCTTGTTAGCCACAGGTTTCCTATCCTGGATCTGGGTTGAGAAAAGAAAGACAAATGAAGCACAACTGTTCACGTGAAAGAGAAAGAAACTTTTTAATTTTATTGCCCCAGGCTGGTGTCTCACCATAGTTGCATTAATAGAGAATGGAAAGAACTCAGATTTAGATGATTAAAAATTGCACTTATCTGCATTGATACAATGGTGCTGCTTTGGCAATCTATAGTCCTAAAATGTCCTTGTGTTCCACCAAGTCTCCATAACACAGTCTTCTGGCACTATGACCTGCCCAGTGTGCCTTTGTTTTTATTATTTTAGTTTTTACTGCAATTTTGCAATTATGGCAATTCAAAGCCCTTCCAGACATGGGGAAAACCCATGCCAAGCAAATTTTAAAAAACCCGGAAGTATTATTCCCACACCCACCCAGAAAAACCAGGCTTTCCTAGTTGAGTCTCCCGGACGTTGGGTAACTTCCGGGATGGCACGGGGCCACCCAACCCCTCCCTCCCAAAAAAGCTCATAAAACAATTTAAAAACCTACTGGGCCACCATTAAACTCCTCCAGAGGTGAGGGAGAAGGCAGGACCAATTTTCCTCCTCATCCCCCCTCCTGCCTCCTGGGGCATCCTTTTTACGGAGGATGTTAATGGTGGCCCAGTAAGCTTTTACTTATTTTAAGGGCTTGTGGGGGGATAGTGGGTGCCCTCTTGCTTCCCTGGCCTCAGGGAGCCTGAAGAAGCAAGATGGGAAGGGGTACTGACCCACAGGATTCCCCAGGAGTCAGTCCCCACAGGCCCCATACCCCATTAGACCTGGGCCTTTCAGGAAGACCCGGGTCTAATGGGACTTTTAACTAATTCAGGACAAAACAGGGTTTGCCTGCTTTGTCCCAAATTAATTCTTTTTTACCATAGGTGTCCTTTGGACACCTCCACTAAAAGTCCGACAGGGCCTGCATTTTGGGGACTGTCTGGAAGTGCCCTCAGAATAAAAAGTGAAGAGAAAAGAAATAGAGAAAAAGGGAAAACAGCCAGCTTGGGAATAGCAAGGAGGGAAAAGAGGAGAGAATGGCTACTGACTTTTTGAAACAGTAGCACACAATGAAAAGGCAATGGTATTGGTAGGCATTAGGGCTAGGTAGGTTTGTCAGAATCTAACAGAATTTGGATTGTGTCAGAAAAGAAATTAATATTTTACCGTGTTCGAAGAATTAAAGTAACCCGGAAGTAAATGTCCTATTTCAAAGCTCTTTCGCCATTTAGTCGGAAGGACTCGGAAGCGCTTTTCTCCCTTCCCACGTCAGACTGATGCGGGAAGGGAGAAAAGCACTTCTAACCCAGGTTTAACAGGCTCCTGGCCCAGGTCCCTCTCAGGGGAAAGAGGGACCTGGGCCAGGAGCCCTGTTAAACGCGGCTTGGAAGCGCTTTTCTCCCTTCCTGTGTCGGACTGACGCGGGAAGGGAGAAAAGAGTTTCTAACCCGGGGGATTGGCTTCTCCACGAGTTAGGTCTAGCAGAGAAAAGCCCATCCATCCCAAACTGGGTGTTTGACCCACTTTGGGATGGATGGGCTATCCTTTGCTAGATCTAACGCGGGGAGAAGCCAATCCACTCCAAAGTAGGTAAAATGCCTGTCCGCCATTTTTGAAGCCTTCCAAATTTCAGAATTATTTCTGTTTAAATTTTGATATTACTGCTGAAAACTTCAGATGTTAATTAGATTCGAGGCGCCAGCGCCCCCTACATCCGAAGCGAGTTTTGAAACATTTTTGTGTGTGGATGAAACAGCTCTAGTAGGCATTGATGGGGTCTACCCATCAATGAAAGAAAGGGAGTTCTATTGTCTTGGAGAGAATGCAAAGCAGTAGTTGGACACACATGAATTCATGTGATCACCTCTAGCAAAATATGGCATTCTCCTGCTGATATCCTACTTTGCAAGCTCTGGTTAAAGGCTCGGTTAACAAGTTTTTACTTCTGTAGTAAATTTGTTTAAAATCAGATCAAAATAAATGCCAAAGTGTATATGCATGTGTTTGAAAAGCTTTGAAATACAGTAGGCCTTTCAATGTAGGCCTTTTAATTTGCACTTCTGAACAATCATATTGGTCCGGCTACATTCTGGAATACACAGAACTAGCTATTATACTTATCTACAAATACTAATAATATTTACGTTAAATAAGGTGCTATCAAGAAAGGATATATGGACATATGGACTGACCAACTATTTTGCACTTATGAAAAAGGAAATATTTGTAGAGTTTTAGTGAACTGGGACAGCAGCGTTCAAGATGAACATGGCAAGTTTAAAGTGAATTTTGTGAATTTTCTCAGTGGTCTAGGACGGTCACAAAGAGCAGGATAATACAATACAATTGGCATTGAGATGTGGATTTCTTTTTGGCCTGGCAGTCAGTTTTACAGAGTGGATGTAGAGAAACATACATTGAAATGACATGAAGACAAAGAGTGAGCTGAAATGCAAAGTTCAGTTTTCTCTGCAAAGCTGGAGGGGCAACACAAAACAGAGTAGCCCCATTTTCTGTTTAACATTTTGTTCCACTTCTATGGAAACAAAATGCATTCAAATAAAGAAGTTAACAGAAACTTCACAATCCAAGGATAGAAAGAGACAGTGGTTCACATGAAAATTATGTATGATTTTTTTCAAATTCAGAAATAATTACTATAATCAAAATGGAAAATAATGCATCCTGCCATAGTAGGAAATATTGTGATGAGTCTGAACTATCTGCTTAGTCTGGTGTTCAGGCCATGGGCAGCAAGAGGTGAGGGAATGCAACTTCAGGGCCCTTTGACTCAGTACTTCAAATTGATTTAAGCTACCATATTTTCTGGTGTATAAGACTACTTTTTAACGCAAGAAAATATTCTCAAAAGTCAGGGGTCGTCTTATAGAGCAGGTGCTGAAACTTTGAATCCGGATTGGAGGATCTGTGGTTGCCGCATATGATGGTGGTGGTGGGAGCTCAAAAATGGCAGCGGCCGCGTCCCTGCCGTATGTAGTGACTGTATGAAAGCATTAAGGGCGACACTGTACAAGTATGGTAGAAGAAAATCCATTCATCAGGATTTGTGGACTTAATGCGGTCCCAATGGTGAGGTGAAGGGGTACCTCACAGGGAAGGCGTAAGTGAAGGGCAGAGCAAGCTGCAGGCCACCGGGGCACCTGGGGTATGGAAAAAAGAGATAGAGGGACTCTGGGCCCAGAAAAACACACCTCTTTTACCTGTGTAGCCTGCCCTTGTATCCTATTACTGTACCTCCTACTCTGCTTCTCAGATCGTACTCCTGAAGACTGCAGTGAAGCGGTGCAGGTGTGCAGGTGCGAGATCTGAGAGGCAGAGAAGGAGGTACAGTAATAGGAAAATTACCATATTGAAATCAAATCTGACGCTTTAAAAATTTTTTGTTGGTGTGCGCTGGAATAGGGGTAATCTTATACGGCAAATATATCCCAAACTCTACATTTTAACTGGAAAAGTTGGGGGGTCGTCTTATACGCCCAGTCATCTTATATGTTGGAAAATACGGTACTTATAAACCGGAGAACTCTTAAAACAAGATTATGAAATTTTCTTCCACATGTTTACCACCACTCCCCTCCCCAGCTTTCTTTTTGCTATCAGCCATAGACTTCTTATTTACAGATCTTTTAATTGGAGAGTGCGGCATTTTACAGGATTTCCTTCTCCTGTATCATCCGCCCCACACACTTAGATCCTGCACAAAGGTGGGGTATAATTGGCTCAGCAGTACTACATGCACAAAGGACCTTTTGGATTGGTGTTGATGATAAATTGAATATGATACAGCAGTGTGATGCCGCAGTAAAGTAGATGAATAGTATTTTAGTCTGCATTAGTAGAAACATAGCTTCCAAGTCAAGGAAAATAATAGTTTCACTATATTTCATGATTTTAAGGCCTCATCTAGTGTACCACATTCAATTCTGGGCACCTCATTTTAAGGAGCATGTAGCCAAGTCAGAAAAGATACAGAGAAGGGCAAAGAGAATATTAAGAGGTACAGAGAACAACATATATGAGGAAGATCTGAAGGAACTAGACTTGGTGAAGAGACTGAAAGGGTGGGATATGACTCTCAAGGGCTGTTATAGGGAGGAGGGGGCAGATTTGTTCCATGTTACCCTAGAGCAGTGTTTCCAAACCAGTGTGCCGTGAGCGATCATCAGGTGTGCCGTGGGAAATTGGAACCTCCAATACCCTTTCTTCCTGGCAAACACTTTTTCTTCTCCACTCGGGCTCCCTTCTGCCCAGCCTCGCTCTGCTCGTTTTGCTTTGCATTGCTCTGGGGCGAGTCTGCGCAGTAGCGCCCACATGGGTCATGTCTTCCTCCGTCCCCCCTACCTTCCTGAATACGCTCACGCTGCCCCCTCGGATCAAAATGGCAGCAGAAGCGGCAGTGTAGAAGAAAAAGTAAGTGTTCGGCAGGAGAGGGAAGAAAGGGCGTGAAGGGGAAGGAAGAAGTCTCTGTCAAAAGCTGGCATGGGCAAACTTGGACCTTCCAGGTGTTTTGGACTCCAACTCCCACCATTCCTAGCAGCCTCAGGCTCTTTTCCCCCCCCCCCCCCCCGGCCATTTAAGCAGGAAAGGGCCTCAGGCTGTTAGGAATGGTGGGAATTGAAGTCCAAAGCACCCAGAGGGCCAAAGTTTTCCCATGCCTGTTTTAGGGACCTTAAAGTGGTGAGCCTCCTTCCAACATTGTGATTCTGGATTAAAAAAAACAAACAACAACATAACATAACATTGTTTCAGTCCACAGTGCTCTCTGGGTGTAGGTGAACGACAACTTCCAAACTCAAGGTCAATTCCCAAGCAAACCCTTTCAGTACTTTCTGTTGGTAATGAGAGTTCAATATGCCAAGTTTGGTTCAATTCCATTGTTGCAAGAGTTCAGGATGCTCTTTGATTGTGTGTTAACTATAAACCCCAGAAACTGTAACTCCCAAATGTCAAGGTCTATTTTCCCCAAACTCTATCTGGGTTCATATTTGGGCATATTGAGTATTCATGCCAAGTTTGGTCCTGATCCAACATTGTTTGAGTCCAAAGTGCTCTCTGGATATAGGTGAACTACAACTCCAAAACCCAAGGTCAATGTCCACCAAACTCTTATAGTATTTTCTCTTGGTTATGGGAGTTCTGTGTGGGAAGTTTGTGTCTTTCTGCCATTCCTGCCAGGATATCTATGTTGTGTTCATCAAAACAGGTCCAGGTTTCACACTGAGTGTATAAATACATTTAAAAACATATTAACCATATGTATTACAGTGTTAGAGTGTCATTTTGTGTCATTTTGGTTGGTGGTGTGCCCCAGGATTTTGTAAATGTAAAAAATGTGCCGCGGCTCAAAAAATGTTGGGAAACACTGCCCTAGAGGATAGGGCCTAGTCTAATAGTTTTAAGTTACAGCAGAACAGATTTTGAATAAATGTTAGAAGGAACACCCTAACAGAAGTGGCGAGGCCTCCTTCTCTGCTGACTAATGGCAGCGCCAGCTCTGTTGATGACTGAAATCTATGGGATTTTCGGTCATGTGCACTGTAGAATAGACCCAGAGCTATGCTTGTGATTGTTGCCTTGTGAAGCTGACATATCATTCAATATCAAGAAGAAATGTTGAAAGAAACCCAGCATTTAATTTCATCTGCTATGCTCCAGGAGTGGCACGAGATCCTTGAATCCAATGAGATGTTTCACAACCTTGCTGCCTTGCCTACTTTGTTTTTTGATGGGGTATATTTCAACAGTGTGAAGCAGGATGGGGTTTTTATTTACTTCTCTCCTTTGTGAGATAATCTCCTACAACATCATTGATATACACCAGCTCAAGGGATGTGGTGCAATGGAATCCCAAGAGGGCACATTAAACTGAACCTGGTCTCCTTGAAGGCAGAGCAAAATACTGCAGTGATGTGACTGAGGAAGCTCATCTCAGTTTTTGAAACAAAGGGAGAGAAACATGCACTGCATATTTACATAGAATTCCCCAAAGAGTATCTGTCATGCCAGAGATTAAACCGAATGTTTCTCCCTAGTTTAATGTTATGCCTTCAGGCAGTTTGAGCCCAGTAGGTTTCCTTACTCTACTCCAGATCGGAGAGTATGAACACAGGCAGTTTTAAACCCTGCCCTTATTCTCAATACACTACAACTACTTAATAATGACTTCTGGTGGGGCTTTATAGCACCTCTTTTCTTCCCTTTCAACTTTTGGTTTTTCCACACAAAACCTGGACTGGAAAAGTTATCTCCTTTATTTAAGTTTTTCAAAAATCCATCAAATTTAAACAAATAAGGAAGAATGAGAATCTGTCATTGTTCCTTCAGACCAGTGTTTCCCAACCAGCGTGCCGTGGCACACTAGTGTGCCGTAAGCGTTCATCAGGTGTGCCGTGGGAAATTGGAACAATCAAAGGACCCCCAATAGACAGCCCACCAGCATGTTGCTCTGAGGCAGCAGCTGCTGCTGCTCCAAGACCTGGGCCTTTCCTGGATATAGGTGAACCAAAACTCCAAAACTCAAGGTCAAGGCCCACCAAACTCTTATAGTATTTTCTCTTGGTTATGGGAGTTCTGTGTGGGAAGTTTGATTCCATTCCATCATTGGTGGAGTTCAGAATGCTCTTTGATTGCGGGTGAACTATAACTCCCAGCAACTACAACTCCCAAATGACAAAATCAATTTTTTGACTGATGGTCCCTCCATGGGTTAGTATTAGTATATTTTGTGGCCAAATTTGGCAGCAATTTGTCCAGTGGTTTTTGAAGTATGTTAATCCCACAAATGAACATTACATATATATATATATATATATCGAAAGAGAGAGAGAGAGAGCACAACAGCGCAGGCAGAAAAGCAAACATCACAGGGAAGCATGTCTGTGTAGGAGGGTGAACATTAGGAAGAACTTCCTGATTGTGAGAGCTGTTCAGCAGTGGAACTCTCTGCCTCAGAGTGTGCTTCCGTCTGGCTGCTCTCTTTCCAGCCGGCTTCCCTGAGGACTGGGTACTTTTTCGTGTTTATGTTTATCAACTATTACTACATTTGGCATTGGCTGGACGTGATAGCCTTTCTAGTGACGGTGTATCAACTCTCCTGTTCAGGCCCAGGTTTCACACTGAGTGTATAAATACATTTAAAAACATATTAACTATATGTATTACTGTGTTAGAGTGTCATTTTGTGTCATTTTGGTTGGTGGTGTGCCCCAGGATTTTGTAAATGCAAAAAGTGTGCTCTCAAAAAAGGTTGGGAAACACTGCTTCAGACAGCAATTGCTATCAGGCCTAGCCAGTGCAGCCACTGGGAATGGCAATCCAGAACATCTGCATGACGTTCACTGTATAAAGCACAATTATGACAGGATAAAAGTGCCTGTTGATGGGGCTTACAGTATGAGGTTGGGGCTATCCCATAGTGTTGTGGAGGCTCCTTCTTTGGAGGCTTTTAAACAGAGGCTGGATGGCCACCTGTCAGGAGTGCTTTGAATGTGATTTTCCTGCTTCTTGGCAGGGGGTTGGACTGGATGGCCCATGAGGTCTCTTCCAACTCTATGATTCTATCATTCTATGATACAATGTACTGAATCTGACTGGATCATTTCATTTCATTGACAGGAAAATTCCAACAATGAGTCCAGTATCATTGAGTCCACCACTCTTTTTTGTGTGATGGTTTCCTTTAGGTGCCATCCCAGGACTGGGAAGTGACTGCTCAACTGCAGCAACTGCACTTGCGGGACCACCTCATCCCGTATTATCCCACTAGAACTTTACGCTCTGAAGAGCAAAACCTCCTGGTCGTTCCCAGTCCCAAGACATATCGCTTGACTGCAACTCGTCACCGGGCTTTCTTGGTCGTTGCTCCAATACTTTGGAACGCGCTACCTGCCGACATCCGTGCCATCCAGAGCCTCCTTCCGTTCCAGAAAGCCTGTAAAACCTTGTTGTTCTGGCAGGCCTTCGGAGTCGGATGAGCTGCAGTCCTCTTGTGTATTGCCCCTTGTATTATCCTGCTGCCGCAGTACTCCTGTGATGTGCTGCTATTGTGATCCTAATTTGTTATTTTAATTGTGGTTTTAATTTTTATTTGTGCTTGGTTGTTTTATGACTGTGTTGTAAGCCGTCCTGAGCCATTGGGAGGGGCAGTAAACAAATACGAATAAATAAATAAATGAAATAGGGGGAAAGTTAAGAAAAATAGGAAAAAACACTGTGTGCATGCACTGGGTAGGGAAAGCACTGATATAAAGTGAGGCTGTGTGGAAGGCTGATTATAGGAATTCACATCAACAAAGTTCTAGCATTGTGCAATTGTGCCGAGCCATGAAATAGATTATTCCAGTAATGATATGATTCAGTTTGTGTGGTTTTCAACTTTTGTTCATCCAGGTGCTTTAGACCTCAGCTCCCAGAAATCCCAGCCATCTTACCAGCTGTTAGAAATTGTGGAAGCTGAAGTCCAAAACACCTGGAGGACCAAATGTTGAGAATAGCTGGCTTAAACAACCCAATTGTCATGAGACAACAAGCTGGTGTGATATATTCTAAATGCAACTCATGAGTAAGCAATTTTGGAATTATAGTATTGTCATTTTGGAGAATGCTTTAAGTCAGAGGTGCTCACACTTTTTCAGCATGAGAGCTACTTATAAAACAACCAAGTCAAAATGATCTACCTACCCACTACTCAGAGAGCCATAAAAGCAAAATATTTGGAAATTTATTTCAGTGAGAGCCATATAATATATTTTAAGACTGAATTCAACTAAATGTATAATAAGCCCCTGAATTTATTCATAATAATAATGATGATGATATTCATTCGGCCTCTGCTACTACTACTACTACTACTACTACCAACAACAACAACAACAGGTTCCTAGAGTAGAAGGAGACCTCCAAGGGCCATCCAGTCCAACCTCAGTACCTGGGCGGCATCGGGAGCCTGCGGGGCGGGACTGAGCCTTCCTCCCGCCCTGCCTGCGATCTACCAGGACGGCCTACGCGATCTACCAGTAGATTGCGATCTACCTAATGAGCACCCCTGCTTTAAGTTATAAAGGATTTGGTTTTTCCCTTTTACATTTGTTTAAAGAGAATAGTAGCACACCTTCCTCGGCCTGTTATCCAATACTAGAAGAATAGTAGCTCATTTTTCCCAAACTGATATCCATTTTACAGAGACAATTTTTCCATGCATTTGCATCCCATAAATGATGAAATGTTATAACCCCTTTGAGAATGCATGCAACCCGATCAAAGTTTCACTTACTTCCATGTAATTTTGCATAGGACTACAGTACTAAAGGGCTCATTTAAACATTAATCAGCCAGCTTATTTTGCCATCTCCATTCATGTTTCCAGTTTCATATGTTTCAGATCAGGCTCACCTTGTTAATCCTTTGATTTCAATCACTGGGAGTGACAGGCAAGCACGGTTTATAACATATCTTTCTGAAACATTTCCAAATGAGCAACCTGCAGTCACTTTTACCAACACAGCCACCTCCACTGCCGTAATTTTCCCTTTGCTGTCTGGCCCATAGCATGGTTTAGTAGGCAACTTGGATGTCATCAAGCGAAAAGGGTGTTTGCTATGAATCGTAAAACACCTCATTAGCTGTATAAGAGCTTTCAGGGCTCTGAACTGCTCTTCTTTGAAACAAATACATCTATCTACAAGTGCTATTTGTACTGAATCCCACTCAGCACAAGTGCTTCATAACCCAACAAGAAAATCTTTCTCCTGGATTTCTTATTTAAGAGCCTGTAAGTGATCTTGGTCATGGAGGGTAGGCAGGGGAGGGCTTGTGTTTGAAAGCTCACGCTCACCTTGGGGGGACAAAGGCAACTCTTTTATGCCCCAAATGTCACAATTTACTTTTAGGGCAAGTTCTATGGAGTATCAGGGCACCTCTGCTTGTTAAACTACCCCAAAGACAGAGTTAAACATCTCTAGCCTACTTAGTACCTCTCCAAATGTTGGTGAAGTTAAATTGCCGATGCGACGACTCTCTGTTCAGGTGTATTTTGTGCTGTAGATTTTTTGGATGTTTCTCTGACAGTATGAATCAGTGTTCTGTTTGATTCCAGAAGGCACTGACTCATGAGTTGCCTAATGGTTTCTTTTGTTATAGAGCCATAAGCCCTTCTACACTGTCATATAATCCAAAAAATAAAGGTAGATAATCCACATTATCTGCTTTGGTCTGGATTATCTGAGAGCACATTTAGACATCCCTATAAAAGTGGGAGTTCCCGCATATTCATGTCCAAACAACTCCCTAGGTATAAACATATCCATTCTGGGAATAGCAGGAAAACTCTGCTTTGTCCCAAGGTAATTGGTCAGCTGGAAAGACCCACTTCTTTCACTTCTTTCCACGTGTGACCGCTATGTAGATGGGGTCTGGGGATCATGTTGTGTGACTTCGGGTGCCCCTCTACACAGCTGTCCCAGGTTTCTTGGGCTTCAGGAACAACCCCCAAAAAACCTTTAAAAGCCTTTAAGAAGAAAATAATGTGCCCAGCCACCATTCTCTCTTTTCCAGAGCGCTCCTGGCACAGAGCTCTCTTCCCCTTCTTCCCAAGTTTCAGAATGTTTCACTCATTCACTGATTTTGGGGATTTTTTTTAAAAAAAATTATGAACAATTACAAGAGCTAACTTCTTGAATATTTAAAAAACTTTTTAAAAACTTTATTTATATTCAGCTCTTCTCACCCCGAAGGGGACTCAGAGAGGATTACATTACACATACGGCAGACAGTCCCTGCCAACATATAATTACAATACATTGTACAGACAAACATGTGCAATTAGAAGGATTTTTTTCCTTTTCTGGCTGCGTCGTGGGTGCGGTTGCTCCATTGCATCACAAGGGGGTGCTGTTGCTTCATCCTCAGACGAGAGCCTCTGGTTCCGCATTCCACCTCCGGCAGCCGATCATCCTTATTTTTATTCAGGTGTTGTAAAGTCCTTATAAAAATCCTTCCCCGCCGAGTGGTCCCTAGTTCATCTACTCACAGTTGCCTTGTTTTCGATCTGTTAGGCGGACAGTGGACAGGGCTCACAGCTGGGTGTCCAGACCAGCCCGGGAATCAAACATGCAACCTTCTGATTGCAAACACAGCTGTTGTTACCACTGTGCTATCTCTATGATATAATCTAACCAGGGCACCCCCCCCCCTCCCGGTTTCAAAAAGATTTGCATATCCACTGATTTTTAGGGAATTTTAATCATCATAAACTTAGTACTATTTCACTGGAAGACCCCAGGGGTCATCCAGTCCAGCCCCCTTCTGCCAGGCAGAAAACGCAAACACAGTCAAAACAGATGTCCATCCAGCACATTCCCTTCAGATCAGCAGTTCCTTGGCTTTTCCCTCTCCAAGTTGGAGAAGTTACTGAGTAGCTAGACTGGAGACAGGGCTAAGCTGAGGGATTCCTTCCCTCACATTCCTATGCATGTTT
This sequence comes from Anolis apletophallus, assembly GCA_030556195.1. NCBI lineage: Eukaryota > Metazoa > Chordata > Lepidosauria > Squamata > Anolidae > Anolis > Anolis apletophallus. The sequence goes on along the minus strand of JARBWK010000003.1, from coordinate 50,747,318 downwards.
CTGAAAAGTGCTTTGGTTTTCCTCTTTACTACTAGAAACTCCCCCACCCCCCTTTGATGATGTTGTAATGGAATTTCTGTGAAGGAACTTCCTCTTAAGTGTAAAAACTGCCCTAGGTTGACCATGTGCCAGAGGGGCGTCTGCTTTTCCTTTCTCCTTGTGAGAATGCACATTTTGCCTCTCTCAAGGAAAAATTGATATTTTTACCTTTTACCTTCTTTAGAAGATGAGATTTAGTAAGCTAGTTATCTCCAAGACTTTTCTATCAAGAATATATTTCTTTTTACGTCAATAAATATTTTTGAACCAAAGCTCTGACTCTGCAATCCTGAGCCTTCCTAAGGAATGGAAGCCTTTCCTTGCTCACCTCACGTAAGTTTCTCCTGGTTATGGAATTTACTTGTACTCTGCTATATTTTGGTGGAATTGTCCCAACTGAGGGTTATTTCTGAGCTAACAGCTCAGATTCCTCAACATTTTTTTAAAAGACCTACTGCATACGGGTGGGGGTTTGAACTCTATCATGAGGGAATATGGAGCAATGTCAGGTTATGAAATGAATAAGGAGAAAGTAGCTGTTTGGATTAAGAATGTGCTTAAAGAGGAACATAAAAAGTGATAAACTGAGTTTCCAGGTTTTCACAAGATACAAAACCCTATACGGTTCCGGCCCTGTTTACCTGTCTGAATGGATTCTCCCCTATGAACCGTCAAGAGTGTTAAGATCATCTGGAGAGGCCCTGCTCTCAGTCCCACCACCTTCGCAGGCGTGTCTGGTGGGAATGAGGACAGGGCCTTTCCAGCCTGCTGATGGCCATCAGCTGTGGAATTCCCTCCCAGAATGCTTGGTCAGAGTCCAAACATCCGGGATCCTGACTTATTGGAGATTTTGACCACTTTGCACAGAAAATTATGTTGCTGATGCGATGAGACCTTCACAGAAAATATATGGACTTTCTAAAGCCCCGCTATTATAAGAATTGCGTGATTGTAATTCGCTATGTATTTAGACTGGAGTGAAATATATCTGTTATTAAAGAGATTGTTACTTTTGAATTTTATATATTTGTAATCAGTGCTTTAAAAATGTATTTATTGTATGTGTATTTGATAATTTTTTATCCTTGTAAATTTATGATGTTTAGCAATTCAGTGTTAGCATTGCATAATTGCTGAAATGAATCTGAGCCCCTCTTCGATTAAGAATATGAAAGAGGAACATAAAAAGTTATAAATAAGGTTTTAAATAAATATTGAATATTATGTTATTTGTTTACTGGGACTTGGCATAAACATGAGACCTAGATAGGAAATGTAGTACTTTTCTTCTTTGAATAAGGAGCTCACAGACAGTTCAATCTTTTCTCCATATTAGGAGCAAAGCATCTGGACATTTGTTCGAGTGGGCCTCACTGAAACATATTAGACCATGGTGCAGTATTCTCCTTATACCTTGCTCTCCCACAGATCTGTGACATTCTCTCCTTCCCCAAACCTAATCTATGCTATTAAAATAGTAATGTGGAAGTACTATGTCTGAAACACCATGGAAATTATATCTAGGCATGCAAATGAAGAATAATTAGAATGAATGCAGTTATAATTTCTGCCCTATTTCACCTAGGTTTTTTTTAAAGGGCTGAAATCAAAGATGATCTGACTATTTTATATGCTTCACAACAAACTCTGTGAAAACTTCTCTTTTCCAAACTTCTTATACATCATATATTTTGCAAACCAGCTATCTTCAGGCGTGTTGATTACATCAGATTGTTTTATAATGTAGAAGACCATTAAACATTCACTTTCTGCCCACTGGCAGGAAAATTTAAAACCCATGGAATTACATCATCTGTTGATGTAAGTGGACAGGCTTACTGCAAGAACATTGCTTTGGTAAATGCCAACAGAGCCTCTTGTTCACTACCATGACTAAAAAAGAATGAGGTGCACTTCATTCACTGGAATGTTTTCCTGCCACGCATCCATTGAAATGAATGAGATCAGTCAAAGGCAGTTCAGGGAGAGCGGCGCTGTGACCAGGCTTTTCCTAACTGACAGCGCAAAACATGGAGTCTGTTTATTAACTAACATGCATACACTGGGCATTCGGATAAGTTGCTCCAGGGCGCATTTCTGATTTCTGTAATTGGGAAAACAAAGGACCTTTAATAGGTTAAGTCTGAGATTCAAGAAGTGCTAAGGAATGGTACTTGGATACATTGATGGTGCTGCATTTTAAAACTTGTATCCATGGTTTTCTACAATGTATGCTGTGTATTTTGTACCTGTGAAACATGAACTTAGCCTTAATCAAGCTTATTGACCGAAAGATCACAGGTTCAAATCCGGGGAGCGGCGCGAGCTTCCGCTGTCAGCCCCAGTTTCTGCTAACCTAGCAGTTTGAAAACATGTGATTAAATCAATACCTTCTGGCGGGAAGGTGACGGCACTCCATGCAGTCATGCAGGCCCGGCTTAACCAATTTTGGCGCCCTAGACCACACTTTGGAATTTGGCAGAGCCTTCCTCTTCCCTCGCCAGGCCTAAAAAACACATGTCACGGAGGAAGGGAAGCCCCACCCCTGGGGGCCAGCCTTCCTCTTCCTCCTCGCCACGCACCCAACTTTTTTGAGTCAAGGAAGCCGGGCACGTTGCGGAGGAAGAGAAGCCCCACCCCCAAGGGCGAGCCTTCCCTTCCTTCCTCCTCACCATGTGCCCAGCTTTTTTTGAGTCAAGGAAGCTGGGCACGTCGCAGAGGAGGAGGAAGGGGAACCCCGCCTCCTGGAAGCGCCCAAAGATTGACTTTAAAAAAAATTGGGGGTCCGGAACTGGTGCCCCCCCCCTCGGCTGCGCCCCTAGGCCATGGCCTAGTGTGGCCTTATGGGTGATCCGGGCCTGCAGTCATGCCAGCCACATGACCTTGGAGGTGTCTACTGTCTACGGACAACGCCGGCTCTTTGGCTTAGAAATGGAGATGAGCACTAACCCCCAGAATCGGACACGACTGTACTTCATGTCAGGGGAAAATCTTTATTTTTACCTGACTTGTTCAAGTGACTCTTTTCCTATGGTGACTGATCAGATACCTCTGGAAAGATCACAAACATTTCTCATCGTTATCACTCATAATCTGGTTTCCAGTGGCAATGCAACACAGTAATCAAGAGATGGCAGCCACTGTGTTTGCACATATTTGTGGTAGGGGAGAACTGTTAGCCTCTTTGGTTGGCATACGTATACACCCCTACATCTGTTTTATTGTTTTTTAGAGCTCCAAAATGGAAACTTTCTGTGGAGGTGCAACTGTCATCTAATTGTGCATGAATGGAGAACCCACCACGTGGAATCGGAGTAGCAGTATGAGAAACTTTCATTTGCAAGTGCAGGTGAAAACAGGAACAAGAATTGGCGGCCATACATGGGCCCTGGGTCAGGGGACGGACAGCCCACGCATGTCCTAAGGCACTGGCTGGCCTGGGTGCCACTGGCCCAATACCGGTCCCCGGAAACTCGGCACCCCAGGGAGCCAGGACGTTATCCCCCCTACCAACCAAGGGGGCAATAAGCCAGCCCGATCCAGGGCCCATGCGACACATCACGCCAGGCACAGAGTTGTGACAAAGAGCATAAAACACAAGCAGTGGTAAATGCCACACTGAAAATAAATATATTAACAAAGTGGAACAACCCAACATGTCATAAAAGAAGTAGGGAGGATGGGAGGAAAAACAGTCTCTGGCCCCCCTTGTGCTGCCCTGGCGGAAGTGAGGGCCGGCCGGCTGACGACAGCGAGTAGGGTGGGGCCAGCCCTGCAATTGGACAGCCGGCATGGATGGCAGGAAACATTCCCGCCACCCCCAGTGGCTTCTGGGGGAGAAGAAGCCTCCACCCGTCTACCAAGATGGCAGCGAGAACTGCCACCGCCCCGCAACCTGCCTGGCCGGTGAGTCGGCCAAGCCCGAAATAGCAAGCACAATTGCGTGTGTCATTTTCTGTTTGTTGTCAGGTGCCCAGGTTGCTTTCAGTTGGTCAGGCTGCCCTATTTTGACCAGAAACTATGCCCCCAAATGAGAAGGCTTGCAATGTTCTCTTTTGCTTATATTGTCTGAATTTTACACAGACCGTCGGACAATGGAGTGCTGTTGGGTTGAAGGGATCATTTTAGCATAAATAACCAGGAAATGTACTGATTAGGCTTTCAAGTTGAGGACCAAAGGAATAAACATACTTAGACATGTACTTAGATGGCAGTGCTTCAAATGTATTACCTCCTTGTCCCTGAACAGGCATTCCTTTTAACTTCTCAACTGTGCAAAACAGCAGAATGGGAGACATAACTTCAGTTTCAGCAAATCTTCAAACATGGTAAAACTCAATTATATAAACATTTGGATTTTCTGACATCTATTCCCAGTGTTGTTGTTTGGGCAGCCAGGGTTCACAGTGGAGGTTTCTAAACAGGCAATCCAGTTTTCCAGATAATTAGAAATGTTTGTATAGGCTAGTCGATTTATCTTCTGAAACCATTTTAACACTACTGCTCTCTAGGTGGTATCAGTTGACAGAAACATAATCTAGAACAGACAATTGCCACACGACTTCTAATTTTTCTAGCCATGTAAATGATAATCGCACAGGTAACC